>JAHWFP010253218.1:8521-23933 GCA_023313725.1 Lithobius niger
GTGGAGGGAGAGTATAGGCTTTGCATTTCCAGTGGAGGGATAGTAGATGCTTTGGATATCAAGTGGAGGGAGAGTATAGGCTTTGCATTTCCAGTGGAAGGGTGGTAGAGGCTTTGCATTTCCAGTGGAGGGGTAGTAGGGGCTTTGCAGTTCCAGTGGAGGAGGAGTAGTAGAGGGTTTGCATTTTCAGTGGAGGGATAATACAGGCTTTGTATTCCCAGTGGAGTAGTAGTAGAGGCTTTCGATTTCCAGTGGAGGGATAGTAGAGGCTTTGCATTTCCAGTGGAGGGATAGTAAAGATTTTGCATTTACACTTTTGGGATATACAGGCTTTGCACTTCCAGTGGAGGGATAGTACAGGCTTAATTTCCTTTCCAGTGGAGGGATAGAGGCTTTGCATTTCCGGTGGAGGTGTAGCAGAGGCTTTGCACTTCCAGTGTAGGGATAGTAGATTCTTTGCATTTCGTAAAGGAGGTTCATGCAGAGGGGAGGGGTTTTTCTGGATCATTTTAGTGCTTTGCAAATAGTCTGGAAGAGCTGAAAGGAGGTCGTGCTATTGGATCCAGGGGTGGTTGAGGTCTTCATGGAATTGTAGCGTGGTTTTCGAGCAGGCATTCAACTCCAGCTTGACTTTGGTACTAGGGCATGTGGGTGTAAGAGGTAACGAGGAAGCAGACACTTTAGCAAGTTTTAAGCTGTTGAACTGTTGGACCAATGGCAAGACTGGTGGTGAGTAGCGAGTCATCATCTTTCAGCTTGTAGTTACAAACAAATAAGAGTGGCAAAACAGGTTTGTGGGCGACATGTATAGGGTAACAGGTAAATCTGCTGTTCTCCACGGCAACTATCTAACGCGGGAATTGTGATTAATAAAGTGAGAATCCCAGGACAGTGAGGCAGACGTTACCAAGCTCTAGCAACAGGAAAGGATTACATACGGTTTCGGCAGGTGGGGGTGGCGGTAGTTTAATTTGTTTCAGCTGTTGCAGACACATGCCCCCACGTAGCCACTAGAGCGATTTCATTGCAGTGATAACGTCATTTGGGCATGCGGGGAAGCCAAAGAAAGAGTTTCTGATTCTTAAGTTTGAAGGCCAGCAATTGACACAACCAAGAGCAAGTTAGTTTCGGGGCGTAAGCTGCTGCAGGCGTGCTTCCAATGTGGCCAGATTGTTTAAATGGTGGGCAAAAGAAAAGTATAACCAGGCTTTTCGATACACATGCAAAAGAATGGAGTGGTCTGTAGGAGTTGTTTTGCAAAGCTGGTGTTAAAAATGACATTTCAACACAAACTGCATAACGAGTACAAACAATTTTTTTTTCCTAGAATTGGAGTTCAAATCATAGTTCGTTTCGTTGAGTGAACTGTAACCTGTTTATTTGTGTACCTTCACAGCTGTGAGTTCATGGGGATAAGCGCTAGAATGTTTTTTCCCTAAACGGCGAAACAGTTTTTTGTTCAGTTAGTTCTCATTCCCACCTTACACAGCAATTCCTGAACACTGAAGCAAGCAACGAATCCAGTACTGATCTTTATGAGCGCATCTGGACACAAGTCACCACATGCAAGATTTATTGGCAGAAATGATAAAAGTGACTGCGTGGTTTTACAACATGTGAAACTGGCAGTAATAGTGGTGCTTTTTTTTTTACCATTTGCAATTGTTTTCAGCTTTCGTCACACTTAAAAGAACTTTCATCACACAGCAAACGGCTTTGTCTTTGTTCATGCTGTGGGTCACTAGCCTTATAGATCAGGCTCCCTTACTACTACTAATTAAATATCAACTTACATTACTCTTCAATGGTAAATCTGACTTATATCAAAAAAATACTAGTGGTAAGAAATTTCATCTTTAAACTCCTCCACTTCATGCATCAAATCCACTTCATGCATCAAAGCTTTCATGCGCCAATGCACCAAAGCATGAAATGTCAACAAAGTTAGAACAAAATTGCCAACATCACCCCATCAGAAACGGACAAACACAAAAACGGCACACAAAATCCAAGTTGTGTGGAGTATTCTAGGGATAGACAGATATTAAAATCGGTATCGGTATTTACAGATATTATCGGTATTTTTCGTGCATGGGTATCGGATCTGTATCGGTGTTTATTTACAGATATTTTGCCGATACGACTATCTTCCATGCGTACTGGCTTTTCTGCCTAGCTTGAGAGAAACCTTTCCTGTATAGCACCACTCGCATCGCAAGACATCATCTGGGCACCGTCTCAGTGAATTTAACGCGTGTGTACTGTCGGCTTTTTGCAATTAGACCTATCTGCAGTGTGGACTGGGTTTTTTATGGTCAGAGGTATGAATGAGTTTGACTTTTTTACCTGTTGACTTTTTTTTAAAATCGTTATCTGAATCGGATCGGAGTAAGGGGAAAATATCGGTATCGGATCGGATCGGTATTTTTCTGATCGATCGGTCGATCCCTAGAGTATTCCGCTACCATCTGCTTTGCTCGCGCGATTAAATCTTAAATACAAGCTTGTTCGTGTTTCTTTCCTATACTGATAGGGTTCAGTTAAACCTTATCGAAAGGAGTTTCCTTTTCGTCTTCTGTACAGAAGAAACGGCTGGGAAGACTACAGCAAGGATTTCGCCCGTCCGTCGCCTTTTTCAGTGGTAGTCAAGTGGCCTTTAAAAAACATCGCAACATTGTTGCCTCCTTATAGGTAAAAGGCTTTCGCGACGTAACTCAATGAAACAATAGAATTTGATTTGCACATTTAACCACTACAGGAAGACAGGCAACCGTAAAAATAAAACAGATTTCATTAACGACACACATTAGCTTCGTTGAAAAAACTCTCAATACCGTGTTGCAAGAATGAAAATGCCTACTCTCAAACCCATTTCTCCGTTAGCTGCTACTCACGAAATTAAAGCGGCAGGCATACAAATTTATTTTAAATGCTGAAATTTAGGCTCAAAATCACGTTGCCGTGAGTTTCCACATCGTGTGCATAAATGAATAGGTCTACACCCGAACCCAATTCTCCATTGGCTGATACTTACGAAATTAAAATAGCAAGTAACAGTTAGCCCTAAAAACTGACATTACGCCTAAATTTAAAACTGGGCATAAAGGCTAACAGATTTTTAACTAGCAATTGTGATGGTTACTACTGTTAGATTATATAATAGATATCGCTGTTGCAGTGCATAACAGAGGTGTGCACGTCAACATTTTCGTCAAGTAGTGAGTTACTAGGCATAAAATTCCGCTCGTCTAGCTGGTTCCCACGAAATTGCGCATTCCAGGCATACGTACGCGGGACATCCATGGGCATCCCAGGACAGTACTGTCTAAATCAACAGATACCATGGTCAAATTTATGCCGGTTTACCTGGCTTTCACGAAATATGAAGTGCCTTTCGTATCCCAGGGCATCCCCGAACAGTACTATCTGAATAATTAAAATTACTTCCTTACTGAAAGCGTGAAGTCAATATTTCTATAACCTTATAGACCACATACAAATGTGCTGTATACCATTAACACTTAATTTACACTTAATTCGACTTCTTTTGCACCGCCAGTGCTGTTTGTAGAGAAGTATAGAAAAGCTATTTTGTTAGGGGAGATCAGTTTTTTTGCCCGAATTTTATCAGGCAGGGTCGATAGTTTACTGGGCACGATTTTGAACGCAATAAGAGACAAGAGTGCAGCCACTTTTACTCAGTCCTTGTATCCCAGGCCATCCCAGAGCAGCACTGTCAGAATTAACGTATTTTCCCTTAATTTGACAGTCGTTGAACCGCCAGGGTAGTTCGTAGAGAAGCACGGAAAAGCCGTTTTGTTAGGCGGGATATTCTGGGATACAAGGATTGAGTAAAAGCGGCTGGTCTCTAGCATCCTACTGCGTTAAAAATCGTACCTCAGTGAAACTATCTTCCCTGCCTGGTGAAATTCGGGCAAGGAAACTAATCTCCTCTAACAAAACGATTTTTCTACGAATACTTCTCTACAAACAGCACTCACAGTGCAGAAGGAGTAAAATTAAGTATAAAGTGTGAATGACGTATATCATCTTCGTACGTGGTCTAAGGTTATAGAAATATTTTCAGTAAGTAAGTACAATTTTTATTATTCAAATAGTGCTGTCCTGGGATACCCTGCAATTCAAAAAGGCACTGCGTAATATCGTGAGAGCCAGTTGACCGAACTATCTGTTGATTTAGACAGTGTTCTGTCCTGGGATGCCCAGGGAGTACAAAATGTCCCACATATGCATGCCCTGTAATACGTAATTTCGTGGCAACGGGCTATTCCAGAGCAAATTAACACCGGGCATAACTAAACAAAATACTTGGTGTGTTTTTACGTTCAGTAGATCATAGGGAACCCGTCAAACAACTTCAAGACATAATTAAAACTTATTCGTCAGTCTAATGGTTGTGTACAAACAAGCGGCTGCAGCAACTATACCTATTTGCACGTGATCTTCTGTCACTTCCGCCACTTTTTCAACGAAAATGTTAAACGCACACCTCTTAGCATGCACTGCAAAAACGATCTCTATTATATAATCTAAAAGTATAGTAACCATCACATGTGCCGTTAAAAATGTGTTATCGTTTAGGCCTAATATTTTTAACGCGTTTTAATTTCGTAAGTAGCAGCTGACAGAGAACACGGTTCGAGAGTAAGGCTATTAATTCATGCAACACGGTGTTGAGATTTTTTTTTATATGATGCTATTGTGTGTCGTTAACGAAATCCTTACTTTGACGGTTGAGTCTTTGTGTATGGTTAAATGCGACGACCAAATATTATTTCACGTCGAGAAACCCTATTAGCAACAAAGAAGCAAAGACGTTTTAATTTGAACTTTATACGAATTTGCAGTTTTATTTTTAAAGTCCACTTGACTACCACTGAAAAAGGTGGCGGGTGGACGGGCAAATTCATTGCTGTAGTCTTCCCAGCCGTTTTGGCCGTACAGAAGAATAAAACGCAATGGGAGCACTTGCACTGTTGAAGAAGACTTCAGTTGGTTTGTTTATATTTATTTTATGTTTTTATACTCAATGAGCATATTAGCCGTAAGGCCAAAATAATAAACGGGCGGCCCCGCCAAGGCAACTGTCTAATAGCTGTAATTCTTCATTTGTTCTAGCTACACAGGGTGGTCCATAAAAGACGCAACAGCAAAATTTTTACCAAGTCCGAACTTTTTTGCTAGCGCCCTCCAGAACTGTAAAGGGTCAGATGATGTCTAATAGAACGCAGTAGTGGCGCCAGCCAACTGCAGGGGGGGGGGGGGGGGCGCACGCCACCCCCCCCCCCGGGGGGGGGAGCAGATAAAATGAACATTTAAAAAAAATTTGTTATAAGTATAAGTACTGTTTAACCCCCATTAAGTGGTTAGGAGAAGGAAGGGGCCTGGACCCACTTACACCAACCCTGTACAAAGGAAACGTCGCGTCAAAATAGAAGTAAGGCATCAGAAAAGCTAAAGGTCCCTTCATGGAGCCTGAGGAAGATGCTTAGGTTTTTTTTACGAAGTTTTGAAGTATCGCTGGGGTTAAGTGTCGTCTGAAAAGAGCCACAGAGGTGCTCGTGACGGCCAAGTTGGAAAGTGAGTTCCAGGCTGGAACAACTCGCGCAGAAAAGTAGGCTCTACGACTTTCCGATTTGAACTGCGGATGCATTAACTTAAAGGAATGACCGCGTGTAGTTGTGACCGGGCAGGCCTCGGAAAAAGGATGGTCAGCACCCAGCCCCCCATGTAGAATACGGTATGTCAAGAAGAGATCGGTCTTCAGTCTGCGCAGTTCCAAGGAGTCTAGATTGAGGGAAGTCATACGCTTAGAATAGGACAAATTCCCCATGCCCTGGAGACGCTTTGTAAAGCGTCGTTGGATTGATTCGACCAGGTCAATGTCTTTCAACAGGGAGAGGGACCAGACCGGGGTTGCATATTCCAGAAGAGGCTTGACAAAGACCTTAAAAGCCCAAAGCTTTGTGTCGCGGCTGCCCGAAGTAAAACATCGGTTGACAATAGCAAGGCGATGGAAGGCTGCAGCGGTAATCTTGCTGCAGTGTAGGGAAGGCTTGAGGTTGGAGGTGAACCAGATACCGAGCTCCGGGATTCCGTCAGTTTTGGGAAGCATGTGGTTGTTTAAAAAGTATGAAAAGTTTTTATTTGTCGGGCCAATGTGGAAGGTCTGGCATTTATAATAATAATAATAATAATAATAATATACAATTCACCACAGGAGTGGTAGGAGGTCAGAAGGGTGGTGAGCCACTTAACACTGGTCCTTGAAAATTTTAGTAAAAAGAATGGCTAATGTGTCGGAATTAGACGCTTAAGAAATTTAACAAGGTCTGGGTACTTGAGGCGTCGTTTAAAAAAGTTTAGATTTGGGGCATCTACCACTTCCGCTGGAAGAGCGTTCCAAATAGGGACAGTCCGAACGGAGAAAAAATTTCGCCGACAGTCAAGTCGGGAAGCCGGGAATGATAATTTCCAGCCATGACCACGGGTGCTGATGCTTAGTGGGGCCAAATCGAAAAGAGGAAGATCGATACCAACTAAACCGTGAAGGATCTTATAAACCATTATGAGGTCAAATTTTAGCCGACGAAATTCGAGTGTTTCGTGGCCAGACCTGCGTAGTCTTTCCTCATAGCAAAATTCTCTGAATCCTGGGAGAGCCTTTGTGAATCGCCTCTGCTCGAGTTCAAGCAAATCAATGTCACGAACTAAATAAGGGGACCAGACTGGGGTGGCAAACTCCAACAGGGGTCGAACAAATACCTTATAAGCCCAAATCTTTGTAGAGATGTTTCCTGATTTAAAGCATCTATTAACGATTGCCGATCGTGAAAAGGCTGTAGCACAGATCTTGCTACAATGTAGTGATGATTTAAGGTCACTTGTAAGCCAAATACCTCGGTATTACTTGTAAGCGAACCACGGTGGAAGTTGGTAGTAAGGTTTCAGAGAGGGGCAATTTCCAAGCAGATGCCAGCTCAGGATGCAGTTACTAGTTTCCTGTAAAGATACCACATCAGAAGCAGCAATAATCTCTGAACTGATTTTCAGGTCATCAGCAAATTTGTAGCCTAGAACTGTGCCGGAATTGCAGTTCAAATCCTTCAAAAAATGACAGAGTAGGGGACCAAGGACGGAGCCCTGTGGTACCCCGCTAGTGGTTTTCGTGGAGGAAGAAAGAGTTTGACACTGCGACCTGTCTGAAAGAAAGCATGCAATCCAAGAATGCAACTGTCCCCGGATACCCAGCGCTTCCAATTTAAGCAAGATGCCACGATGATTTACTGGCTCGAAATCTTTTTGGAAGTTGAAACAAGTTATGTCCGTATGAATTCCGAGGTCGAGTGCACAAATCCAAGACTCGAGGGCCAACAACAATTGGTAGGTAGAAGATCTTCCCGGAAGAAAGCCGAATTGGTCCGGCTTTAAGAGGTTTAACTTTTCTAAATGGTCGAGGATATTGTCTTTGATTATCGACTCCATGAGTCGACAAGGGACGGACGTGAGTGCAATTGGGCGATAGTTGGATGCTTGTGCTTGTGCTTTTTTAAAGACTGGAATAACGGTTGCAGTTTGCCAGACCGAAGAAAGGCGGTCAAGCTTAAAAGAGTGCGAAAAAACGAGGAAGAGTGGGTAGGAAATTTTGTTCGCGATCTGCTTATAAAAATATGCCGAAAATCCGTCAGGACCAGCCGAATGGCTAGGCTTCAAAAGAGAGAGTGAACGTCTGACCACCTCTACAGGAAACCACACAGCCGGGCAAGAAACAACGGGTTCCAGTGTGTTTGGTAGCAGGGGCAACCCAAGGCCATCATCGAGGATGCTGTTGGATGCGAAGAACTTATTAAGGATCTCAGCTTTGGCCTGGTCGTCAACGACAAAATCGTCGTCAGACCAGAGGGGGTAGAATTTTTCGTGTTGGTTTTGTTCTGCATCGATAAAGATGGAAAAGAGCAGAGAGGTTTCCCTCGGCGTTTGTAATACTCTCTTGTTCGGGGTACCAAATGTTTACCTGAGAGATGTAGTCACGGCGGCATTCGTTATAGCGAAGAAGTGCAGAAGGAGTTGGATCCGCTTTAAGGGCTTTCCAAAGTTTCAATTTTTTGGCACGCAGGGACAAGACCCCACGTGGCGGTTTTGGGCCCGAACGTTTAAGGCCTTGAGAGCAACGCCTACAACGGTCAACACAGAGTTTGAGTGTGTTGGAGTAGCTATCCCAAATATGATCAATCGTCACATGACTACCGAAAACAAGGTCATCCCAGTTCTGTTCGTTCAGCAGGACGCGCAGGAGACCAAAATCAATCCTACCCTCCCGAATGGCAGTGGGGGCAATGATGGAGAAAGTGCATTGAGTGCGAAAAGTTACAATGTTGTGGTCACTAGAGCCAAGATGATTCATGACCGAAATATCGAATATGAGACGCTCATCCTGAGAAAAAAGGAGATCAAGAACGTTATTCTGTCGAGTGGGTTCGGAAACAGGCTGATGCAGGCCCAATGGGGCAATTTGGTGAAGGAACAGACGATGAGTTGCATCGCGCGCAGTCTGCGTGGTCCACGTAATTTTATCAGGGGCCCGACAACCAGCTAGGGGGTCTGGGGGAGCGGTCTAAGCTCCCCCAGCGGGCCCCGGAAGCCGAAGCATTTTATGCTATTTGAGGGCCCATTTTCGGCTTCCTGAGACACGTTTGCACGACGTTGTTAAGGAAATTTCGGATATTTTTTGACAACATTATTTAGAATGGGAGGTCGTAAAAACCTAACTGTGACCAAAATTCTGTTTTTTTTATGCATTTTATTTACAAATTAAATCAACTGATGAATTTAATTTTTTTTTTTAATATTATTAAATTAACGTTAATTAAAATGAATAATTTAGGTTAGAAAAATAGTGTTGCTTACTTTTCAAATGGAGGAATATTTAGCTGACGTTCCTGAATTAACTAAGAATTAGGTTTTAAATCACAGTAGCGATGGGCTATGAGGAAAAGGGCTACTAGCAAATCAAACCGCTAACACAATCTTCAGTTTTCATTCTTTGCTCGGTTTTTATGGGGTTAATTGTTATAATACTTCACCTGACGAAAACTTGGAAGGAAAGCTTAACAAGTTTTGTTCTGTACAAATTTAGCTGACGTTTTGGCTATAACCATAGAAAGAACACATAGTTGGCCCTTACAGGTACACGGCCATTTGTGAGCACAGGGAATTTTTTTTTCAAGTTCTGATTTGGTTAGACGCCGAATTTGAGTAGGCGTCCTCTTGGATGGGAGTCCGGGACCGGGACTCGGGACTACTGGGCTGCTACTGCTGCATTTGTTTGGGGTCCGATTGACCCGTCACAAACTTCGCATTGTGCGTTGGGCTTTTAAAATCGGTCCTTATCCTTTTAGAGATAACTGGCAAGGCGTTGGCATTCCAAACGTGCCTCATAACTGGTCGAACCCTTGGAAAGGGGACCCTGGCAAAGTCCCACCAGGACTGCCGGCCAGGGTAGCGTGAGAGGCTACCATGCTCCTTCAGCGGCTATGGGATGTATTCTGGCTAATTCTGGACAATCTTTCGGCCCTGACGATGATCGGAGGTTTCCCGGATCGATCCGCGGGCTGGCACCTACCTTTACCACATATTTCTTCTTCTCTAAAAATCTGGTAATGTCAAAATTGAGCCGGTTCAGCCATAAAGCATTAATTGCTTCGGCTGACCTGAAGCTCGTCAAAATTTCTAAAAAAAAAAAAAAAAAAAAAAAAAAAACAAAAATTTCTGTTAAATCATGGCGTAGACGGTCTAACGCAGCAAATCAATTTTCAGTTTAGCCACTTACTGTACACGATTTTCGCTCAGTTCATTGGTATCACGAATTCAAACGACGAAAACTTGGCTAGAATCCTAAACGTTTTGTTTGTGCATATTTAGCTGACGTTTCTGCATTAAGTAAGACAGCTCTTAAATTATGGAGGTGATGAGGTAGCAACAGTAGGACAACTGACAAACAAAACGGCAAACGCTGTTTTGAGCTTTTTTCTACCAAATTTTTTTATGTCGTCATGTAGATTCAGTCTTTCGGGTGTTCCCCGACGACAATCTCTGTTACTCCTCAACAGGGGGGCAAGGCTTCCCCGACCCGGGGGGGGGGGGGCTGATAGAACAGGTACTTTTGTAAGTACTTTACGGTTCTGGAGACTGTTTGCTTCGTTTACCCTTTTCCTTGTCATTCCTTCTTTTTTAATTACTCGCATTATTTCTAGTGTGGAGGCCAAGAAACAACGTTGCTTTCCCTCCTTGTGTATGTTTGTGATCATCACGGAGACAGACTGAACAGCTACTTAGCTCGGCTGGAGCCTGTAGCCAGTATCCGCCCCAGTAGCGCAGTGGTTAGAGCGCCCGGCTAGTAAATGGGAAGTCCTGGGTTTGAGTCTCTGAGGCAGTTGCCTTTTCTTTCTTTCTCAGATTAGTGTATCTTGTGTTCTCACAAGGCCAGTCTTTAATGCAGACTGTTTACTTCGTTTACAAATTTTGCTGTTGCATTTCTTATGGACCACCCAGTATTTCGTCCATAAGTGTTTAGAGCACCCGGCTAGTAAACGGGATGTCCTGGATTCGAGTCCCAGTCGGGGCAGTAGTCTTTTTCATTCTTTCTCAGACTAGTGTATTGTGTATCCTCACAAGGATAGTCTTTAATGCAGACTGCTTGCTTCATTTACCCTTTACCTTGTGATTTCTTTCTTTATTCAGTATTTCGTATCAACAGAAGACCTTCACGAAGCTAAAACATCATCTTAGCACAGGCCGGTTTACATTTCAAAAGCACACAGCGAACATCCTACATTCAATCATTTACTATAGGAAAAACAAAAGATGTTTTAAAATGAAAGAACAACTTCTGCCAGCACAATAGCCTATTAGGTTGCGTTACGAAAGGATTTGTCAGTAGACAGTGCAGTTAGTCGCAAATTAACATTCAGTTTTTTTTTTCAACTCCGGAACAGTACCTAAAAAGACAAACTGTTTCGTCATCAGAACCATGCGACCGAAAATTAGTCAAAAGGAATAGAAAAATTTTAAAAAACAAAACAATCAGAAGTCTGAAGCAGAAGTGGCCCACAAGTGACTGGAAGTGGCAGAGTAAGCCCGTCACCGTCATCTATGGAAAGGTACCAGATAGACAAACGGTTTTCACCACCAGATTCAGCGTCCAAAAATATAGTTAAAATGAATGGAAACAAAAACCAGAAGTGTGAAGCGGAAGTGGCCCGAAAACGGTGGAAGTGTACAGAAGACTGGTTGCGACTAGATAATTGATGCAGTCGCTTGTTTAACTAGAGCTGTAACTTTAACTCCCAACACGCACCGCAAAGGTTGCGAGGGGCCCTCGAGGACGGCAGATCGAATTCCACGAACGACTGACTTAAAAAAACGTTCAAAGTCGTCTGATACTAAGAAATGTCAACCATTTTATTTTTATCCCACGCAGTAAACTTGAGACTGCATAAAGACGAAAGAATCGACTGAATTAAAAATAATAATACCTAACACTTGAAATAGTTTGAGGCGTTTTTTTTTTATCATTGCTTGCGAGCATTTCTTGCATGAACTAGTTTTATAATAATAATAGCAAGATTGAGATGGGTGAAATAACAGTAATAATGAGATAGTGAGATAATAATAGTAATAATTTTATTTCAACTACAATATACAATAATTGTGTTGCTCGAAGCTGATAAAAAAAAACAGCTTGTGTAAGAATCCAAAAATACATCTTATTCACATATTTTAATCGTACGTACACTCAACGTTAACAATAATAATAATAATAGGTGTTTTAATCACACTAACGTGCAAAGGGTCGATAAGAGATCAAGCCGTCAAAACATAATTTTGGCCTTTTTAGGAAACGTATTAGGTCAACCCATCTCAAAGGACGATGGAAAACATCGACAGTAGCTTCCGAACCCACAAGAGTTCCACCATTGTGAGACAACCCTAACTGCGAACAGCGACCTGCAGCTTTTTAACTCTTGATTTCTAACTTCAATTCTGACCATCGCTGTTCATAACCAATTTTGCTGCTCTTATGCTGATGCTGTGAATGCGGCTTGCCGTGGAGTAATACGCTTAAATATGTGTAAAGTATGTATACTAGTAGTCAGACAACACGCAGTCAGCTTAGGTCTGATTTCCGAGTTGTCCGTGTACAGGCCTATAAATCAATTATCAATAATGCAATTCTTATATTTAACCCGACTATAGTATACTACAGTCATCAAAGGACATGTAATGCGCCACTACCCGATTGCGGATTTTTTTTTTTGGGGGGGGGGGGGCGGGGGAGGGTCGCGCTGTTGGCTTGGAGGAAGGGGAGAGGGCCTGTCTTTTTTATAAGTTTTGGTTTCTCTGCCCCTCCCTAAAACAAATAAGTAAGATCCAATATATAAAGGGCATCGCGCTTTGAATTCAAAGTTAAATTATTTGGCCGATTCAAAGCAGCTAGTTTGGTATTTAATCGGGCTACTTTTACTACTAGTTTAGTTCCGACTCCGTTCCTGATCGGTTAAAAACAGTTTAAAAACCTCCACCAGGTTCGTGAACTGCGGCGAGACGCCTGCGTTCTTTCCCGCTCCTCTTACCCCCTTCCTCTTGCCCCCTTATCTGGAGAAGTAGACGCCGCCTCCCTGCCGCCTCGCTGGGCTGGGAGAAGCCATAGTTCTCTATCTGAAACAATTTGAAACCTTTTGGAACATTTTGGAGGGAGCTGATCAGCGCGCGCAGGACCAATCGGAGTTCTTCTTTCGAATAGCGGGGCTTTCAACACGGCCTAGTTGTACCATCTTTTTACTACCGAGAGTTCAGCACTTTAAAATGGAAATAAATCCCGTTAGTTTGATGAATAACTTGCAATATCGCATTACATAGTGTTAGATATAATGTATTCTTACAATATTGCAATATTATTGCGAGTAAGGAAAGTAGGCGAGCCATACTAACCAATTTCCACGCATGCGTAGACTGCAGCTACCTAGCGTTACTCAAAACCAGATTTTGAGTGTAGAAATGAAAAATGCGAGGCCAATTATATAAATGCAACCAAATTTAATAAACATATAAACACAGAACCGGAAAGGAAGTCGGTGTCGTTAACTAATCGAATCTAGAGTGTGCCACATAACTAAAATACCTTTAAAAAGTAACCGTAAACCTCCTGTTGAGGACTCTAAAAATGAGTAAAACGGTTCTCAGTAGTAGTACTAAAATAGTGACACGGACGTAGTTTTTTATTTTATTTTAAGTTTTATTCGCAATTTATTTTGTTGTGGAGTTCAATAAGGCAATAACTTGTTTAAATGCCACGTTCAGCCATGCTCAGAGTGACAAATTTGCGCAATGGATTAAAGTCTTTCTTTAGGTCCAAGTTTCTAATAGTGACACGCCTCTGCATGGCTCTCATTTTCTAGCACAATTTCTAAAGCTGTTGGTATCTTACATAAACTAAGCGAAAAGTTACCAACTAAACGTCTTAACCAACTTTACCATTATTCACCCATATTTAAATTATTGTACATGGTAATTAATTGATACGAATGTAATTTTTTTTTATGTATCGGCCTACTCAACTGTAGTTTTTTTTTTTAACTGGGCTCCTTAAAGACCTTGGTCTTCGCTCAACTTTCACTATTTATTCTTCAGTAACACCCGAGACAGCTGAGAAGAATTAGCAACAGCTTTGTCCGTCCGTTTATCCGTCCGTCAGTCTCCTTTTTCAACGACACCAGTAGGAGAAGAAAAATTCATGCACAAAGGAAAAAATCATCCGTGCGCTCCTGAGAACCACGTAATTAACTTTTAGCGCCGTATTTACTGCAAAGGAGTACGATTTGAAAGAAATCTGGTCATATTAAAATGTCACATTAAATGGATAATTTTTTTTAACGTGTTGTATAGTAAAGTAAGGTTTACGAAAAAACCAAATCAAGTTTTACATTTTTGTGTGAATAACACTAAAACAAATTGGATTGATTAGCATCTTAGCTGCTTATTTTTACCTTGTAATTTTTAACGAACTGTATAAAAATAAAATTTAAGACAAACACACACCAAAATATTGCCAAAATTGCGGAAAAAAATTGTTTTAACATTTATTTTTTCATGTTACCAGGATTATTGGCTACTGTCGTTTTTGGCAACAAACCGGGTTTTGTTTTTTTTATAGCCATTATTTTAAAATAAATACAATAAACGAATATTTTTTCCCCCAATATGCTAAAAATAGCACCAGAATACAGTTATTTTTTTATTTTTTATTTCAAATAATCACGAAGTAAACTGACTAAACTTTGGTTTGTGTCATTCATACCCAAGTAACAAATATGATTGGGCCAACGTTGGCCGACTATAGGCTTTTTTCCTACCCTGAGATGTACTTCGTAAAAGCCTCTATTTGTAGCCCAGGCTACTGGCTAAAAATCAAGCTATTTTGTCCCGGCTACAATTAGAGACCAGCTACAACTGAGACCGGCCACTACAAAATTTAGAAAAGTAATTTGCGGTATCAGTGCATGTAAAACTTGTGTCCGACATGAAATATCACATGAATGCTTTTACCATTACACTTTAATAAATCTAAACATGGTGGTAACCATTAATAAATATGATTTTTTTTTTATCGAGCCATTTTGACCCGGCTACAACTAGAGACGGGCTACCACTAATTCAAAAATTGTTAAAACACCTGGCTACAATTAGAGACCAGCTACAATTGAGAACCCGGCCATAAATAAATGATTTACGATAATTCGTTATTTTTGTAACCACAAGTTGATGCTGTTAAAACATTTTGACATGTTTAGTCATTAAAATGCATTTATTTTAAATTGCAATGATCATAATGTCACATGTATAAAGTGTAAAAGTGAGTGTTTCAATTAAGATCCTGTAGATCATTTATACACAAAAAAAAAAAACAGGAGTGGCCCAAGAAGGGAGCCTTGTGGTACTCCAAATTTAATATGTTGCTTGGAACTGAGCATGTTATTATTGATGACAACACAAGTCTTACCGATTATACGTTTTACAATAATATTTTTAAATTTTCCTCTCAAACCAAGGTTAAAAATGTATTTATTTTTAGTTTAGTTATTAATAAAATAAATCAAAAGAAACTGGGAAGGTTTTTTAAGGACCTTGAACAGATGCTTCGTTTTAAATGTGTTTTTCCAGCAACCAACATGGGTAAAAAGGTGGGGAACGATTTTTAATCAATTTCATTAATAATTAATTAAAAATATATATTTAAAATTGAAAAAAATGTGGAACGCTTCACGATTTTGCGTGTCATCCTTGCGCAGGGGCCATGCTAATCTTCTCTGTATCGTTCCAATTTTAGTATATG
>JAHWFP010253219.1:0-19356 GCA_023313725.1 Lithobius niger
GGACTGAGGCTTAATGGCGCGTCACGTATCATTAATAGAGTTATGAATTGAAAGGAGACAACTTGACTAAAGAAAACTAAAAAAATTATAAAATAAAAATAGGGAATTATTGGCTATGTGTGTGTCTGATTCACGTTAATTTCAACCTACATAGTTTTAAATTTAACCAATACAAGAAATATATTACTCAATAATCTAAGGACTACGAAACAAAGCCGTTTTACATTATTTCTATGTTTAGACGTCTAAACATTTTAAAGTGGGGTACTAGATTAATCTGCGTTGTATTGAAACCTGACGTAATAATAAATAACTATTGGTTACTCTTTTCGAATATTTGCAGTGTTTGTCTTTTTGGTGGTTGCAGTGGTTGAGGGCAACAATACGGTTTCCCGTGGACTTAACACTTCATCACTATTATGGTATCTGAAACCTTACAGGAAAACCTATTCGTGTTCCGTTGCTGTTTTGACTTATTGAGTGAAACCTTACCTCAAACATCAAACGAGTTCATTTTTGTTTTATAATAAGCATTATTAATGGAAACAAAAAAGAAATCAATTTGCAACATGAAACGAGACCCAAAAAAAACATTATATTACGTGTTTCAGTTAATATGTGAACACCATTAATTGTTTAAGTCTTCATGGGTTTTTAATTCTTTTCTCCGGCAAGCAAGGGTATCGTTTGGTGAAATTCGCACTTACGGTCTGTCGTAATTGGTAAATGTGGAAATCTGGTCACGGTTTTTTATCCTCGGTAGAAACCTCCAACAATTGGTAGCAGAGGTCCGTGGATCGAAACCACGCTCTGCTACCAATTGTTGGAGGTTTCTACCGTGGATAAAAAAAAAACCGCGAACATCATCAACATCAAACATCCGCAGTTTTAATGCTGTGGGGAAAAAAAATTACATGTCCATAACAAAAAATTCAAATTATGATTTCGAAATGGTACAATGGCGCAAGGCCAGAAGGAGTTAAGACTTTTTTCGTCATCAGTCGCCAAGGAGAAGGCCGGTTGCCAGGGATTACGGCTTCCCAAACATCCGGTGTTCAACTTCTCAACGTTGGTAGAAAGTTCTGGACTTGAGTAGTCTCTTGTGCGCATGCGTGAAGTCCAGATTACTTCCCTTGCTTGTTTAGTAAAGGTCATCAGCACCTGAATCAAAAGCTGTACAACCTGAAAAACACCTAATATGGCGACGCTCAATATTTTGCCGCCAACACGTTTAATAATATCTCACCTGATGTAAGTAATCTTCAAACACGAAGTACTGGTCATCATTGGAAGCAGTCAATTTCACGTCCTTAGGGGGAAAAAAAAGAACTGAATATTAGTAAACTGAATATCTCTACTGTTTTTTAATGTTTTTTTTTAAACAAAATATTGTATCATTGTTGGAATTACTGCAGCCTGAACTTCCCTAGTACTTTTTTTCCCGAACGGAGTTGTTCACCTGTGGAATGCGTTACCTAGGGATGTTGTTCTTGCCACATCTCTGGAGGTTTCAAACGGATATTGAAAGAAATTTATTATGAAGCGTTCCTTCGATGGGGTGCCCGAATTGTATCGACATGGAGTCACGATAATTCTGGGTTTTTCTTAAATGCTGACGTGTATGTGGGATCTGGAATTACATTAACTCCGGATTCTTGATTTGCTCTAAAGTGTCTGAAATAATTCGGAATTGTCATAACTAGTGGTCGACCGAAACCTATTTTTTCACTTTCGGCCGAAACCGAAACCACTGCCGAAACCAGCATTTGGTTTCGGCCGAAACCGAAATCACCACCGAAACTGGCAATTCGGTTTCGGCCGAAACCGAAACCACTACCGATATCGATCAATCAGTTTCGGCCGAAACCGAAACCACTACCGAAATCGGAACCAAAACCTAACCTGAAAGGCATCAATTTTAATAATTCAACAAAAAAAGCAGGAATAAAATCATAAAATCTTGAATGTGTGGCCTCCAAGCCCCTCCCCCTACCCCTCCAACAAAAATAATGTTTTAGAATTTAAAAAGAACTTGTCAGTCTTGGTACAAAACTTCAGGACTTTCGTTTGTATTTTTTGTTGTTGTAACTACTCAGTTTTTATTTTTAAAATAGTCTTATTTTATTCGTGTCAGTGCAGGGCACGGAAAAGGGCTTTTCATTAAGTAAGTAAGAGCTTTGCTTGAAAACATAAATAAAGACAAATGCAAGCGTAAATACCCTCCGATGCAACGAAGCCATTTAAATATTTTGAATTTGGATTTAAAAAAAATTGTATTTATTATTGATGGGCATGGCAGATGCAAGCAGGATGTGTGATAGTGCCCCCTGGATGTCGACACCACTAAGCTACAGCCTAGTAGTTTGTACGGAAATTGGATACTGCCAGGAGGTGGAAGTGGTTTCGGCTTCACCGAAACTGAAGCATAGGATTCACCCGAAACCGAAACCGTAACCGAAACCAGTTCATCGGTTTCGGCCGAAACCGAAACTGAGCTATTAACTTCATGGCCGAAACCAGAACCGTAACCGAAAACGAAAATTGCTGGTTTCGGTGCCGAAACCAAAACCGAAACAGAAATTCGGTCGACCTTTAGTCCTAACATGGAGTTACCGTGACTCTTGATTTTCCTGAAAGCAAACCAAGGGAACTAGAATTACCGTAAATAACATTTCTGCCTTGCTTTCGCCACTGCGCGCGCTGCAGCTATACATATACAATCAGAAACCGCAACCATATTATTGTCAAATTAGACGAGAGTTACCACAATTCCGGATTACTTCAAACGCTTTTAAAGCAAATTAAGAAACCGGGGTTATTGTAATTCCGGCTCCCACACAGGGGTCAGTAATTAACGTGACTCCGTGTTGCTACAAGTCCGCGCCCATAGTGGGGCACATAAAGTGCATTTTTCGTAAAAATCGTTCAGTTTTGAAAACGAGCATGAAAGTTGGCACATATGCTCAATGAAACCCACTGTTTCAAAAAACCCTTCAGCCACTCGAAAATCCAAGATGGCGGCCAGATACCAAGCAAAATGGCCGCCAAAAAATGGTTTTCTGCCTGTATCTCCTTAAATATCTATTTTATCAAAAATCGTGTTCAGACTGAAGTTGTAAAAAATTACATCAAGGACCACGCTACTGGTCCACCCGCCAAGTTCAATAATTGTCACACTTCATTGTAATTTCATTGTAAGAAAGTCATTATTTAACTCCTGCATTGTTGTTGCATGGCCACTAGCTTTGGTACGTTATCTGAAACCAGAGTTGAACGTATTTCACGACGATGAGGATAAATACCTACGTGACGAAACAGCTTGAAAATTGTTGGAAATGGGCAGTCTTTGTGCCCTGACAAGCAATAGTTGTATTTCAATCAAGTACACAATTTGTATCAAGGTGATAAAAGAGGGTGAAGATCGTTGATTTCAGCTGACTACTGACTACTATACACTGACTGCTGACTAATTCCGCTCATATAATATAAATTATGCGACAGATACGAATCAACCCCAACAATCTCTTTCCTTCCGACAGGTGGAGTTAGTTACAAGTGTGCCAGCTTTCTTTTCTTCCCTCCTAAAGCCCAGATTAAAACGAACGAGCCGCCCAAAATATGGTTGTGAGCCATTTTAAAAGGTCAACAGAAACCTCAAATTTGACGAAAGAGTTATTTTGAATTTTTGTTTGTTTTTCCATACATGTAGACATCACAGCTGTGGCTTTTAAGTCACCAAATTAAAACAAAACAACGTTGAAAATCAGCAGATTTTCTTGATTTTTAATAACCGACATAAGCCTGTGTGCGATTCTAAAAGGTGAATCGAACCTCGAATTTTGTCAATACAGCATTCTAGTATTTTTTTTTTTACTTTTTTTCATGTATGTTAAGAATCTGTTTCCGATGTGTGACGCTCGATTTGAGGCTCGAGTGAAAGGAAAAAAAAACTGAAAAGTAGGGCTAGGCAAGAGTTTTGGTCACTTGATCAATGGCGTCTGTAGAAACTGAGTGGTTCTCACAAAAACTTGAAACGAACCTCGAAATTATTAGTGAAATTACGAGCACAATTTCGACAAATAGTATAAGAATTGGAGTAATAGGAACTGTCGTGTGCTCCTTGATAACTAAATAAAAGAATTTACTGTGAATATTTGTAAAAAAATCCCATGCATTTACCGTTATTCGAATACGTTTCTCCACCAGGTAGAGGGTTTGTTGAGAGAAGCCCTTGTGTATTATAAGCTGCTCATGGTAGCTGCTGACCCTGACAGTACTCTATGGTACTAGTAAAACGGTCGTAGCTCGGTCCCTAACAGAGATAGGTCCTTTCAATTGCCCGTGTTGAAAAGAAGAAATTTCCGCCTTTCGAATAAGCCTAATTGCAGTCAGCCACCTAAATTAGTAACGTGACAATCGCAACTGAAAGTTGGAAATTAGCGAAAAAACAAATAGTGCCCTATGATACGAGTTGATAGTAAAACGGGTGTAGCTCTGTTCCTAGAAGGGATGAAACCTTTCAGTTGCCCTTATTGCAAAGATAACATTTTCACCTTTCGAATAAGCCTAATTGGAGTCATCTACCTAAATTACGAACGAAGCAACAGTAGTTTAAAGTTATAAATTGACAAATTAAGACTTTTATAGGTGTTAAATAAGCCAAAATGGCCGAAAATTACCCCAAGTAATGTCCAGAGTAGACCATACAACCGTTCAAGGAGGCTGGTAGTCTCTCACCCTATCCTGGATGCCACTGCATGACCGTTATAGGGACTTGGCCATGTTCTCCCATTCTAACAAAATAAGCTTTCAACAAATTGTGACGCTAATTTAATTTTATACCAATAAATCTTGGGGGCTTCTGTAAGGGGGTGAGGGAGTAGAGCACAGCTGACCTACACCAAGTGATGGATTGCTTTTTTTTAAAACTCAATTCAGATTACACCAAAAGTACGGTAGGCCGGAAAAAAGCGAAACGGTAAAAAAAAAGGAAAAACGGGGGGGAATCAAATTGGTTAAAAAACAGGAGTTGGTTGCCATCACAAGACTAAAAAAAAGGATTAAACAAAATTAAGGATAGCTTAAAGAAAGAAAAAAAAAGCAAGCTATACGGGACTTGAAATGGGGAACTCGCTTCGCAGCCGCCGACATTACCACTGAGCCACAGATACACTTGAAAGTAGCGTCTCTAATAAGGCTATACTGTTGTGCCAGCGGGAAACGCGTTCCCGTCGTATTAGCTGTTTTTTTTCATAAACCAGACGTATTTCTTCAAAAGTTTCACAAACACTTAAAACATGACTTTTACAACGTGGCATGGTTAAGACTAGTGTCTGTCTCATCGAAATTCAGCATAATTAATGACTGTTAAGGGAACAACAAATCGTCCACCCACCCTCGTGGCCACTTCGGCCCTGAATGAATTCAAAATAAGAATAGCCTAACAGTTTTTTTTTAAAGGTTTAAAACAAAAGAAGAAAGATGATGTTCTTAGTTAAATAAGCACACATAAGAAATATTTCTGCAATGTTACAAAAAAAATATTAAATCAATACGAGTACCACCTGAGATACATGCAATCTACGAAATCTACGATATTCAGTTGCCCAGAGGTGGACGTCGGGCGCGGTTCGGTAGGATGTTGCTCCAGTAATTTATACCAGATTTCTCCGACAGACTTAAGTCTTAACCAAGGCAAGTTTTCAAACTTAAATTATTAGTGAGACATTTTAGTCAGTATTCATGGCTTATTAACGAAACGACTCTTAACAACACGACGGAGCAGTTTTCTTAAACATAGAACTACAGCTCTGGCTATTGCGAAGCTCTCTGCTCCATGTCTGTCAGCATAACCTAGTGGTTAAAGAAAATTGGAAATTAAGCCAACAGCGAAAATCATACACAAGAAATAACGTAGTTCAGTAAGCCACCTTTATGCACTTACGTTTCGTCGGAGTGGCATGACCCGGATTCGAACCAGCTACCCAGTTCGCCCCCAGATCACTTGCATCACCTCCTCCCACGCCTACTTCATGTATTTCTCCGGGGAAATAATTCTAATTAATATTTACCGAAATGTAGCAGGATGATAAACCATCGGTTGCATCACAGGTTGAATTGGAGGATTGTAATGGGAATATTTACATTGGGCCTCGAGCAGTACAATTCGTCGCCAAGGCAATGCATGGCTCCTACATTGTTAACATTGGAATTTCATTACAGTGACAATTAATTGTTGTTTGACAATTACAACGTTATCTTAGAGGAAGAGCAGATTGTTGGACACAATCTTGGACGCAAGGCTGATTAAGGTAGTGATGTTGGCCAATAATATCTGGACACCAAAGTGGTCGCTACAGAATGATCCCCCACCCCGGAAAAATTCCAAGATGGCGACTTCACGCGCCCCAAGCACCAACACATTCCCTGAAAACCGACGTCCATCACCCTCCTCTAAGAAGAGCAGACGCATCCCCAACAATTTCTTTCATTCCGACAGGTGGAGTTAGTGACAAGTGCGCCAGCTTTCTTTCCTTCCCTCCTAAAGCCCAGATAAAAACAAACGAGCCCAAAATATGGTTGTGAGCCATTTTAAAAGGTCAACAGAAACCTCAAATTTGACACAAGTTATTTTGAATTTTGTTTTTGTTTTTCCATACATGTAGCCAACACAGCTGTGGCTTTGTCTATGCCATGTAAGTCACCAAATTAAAACAAAACAACGTTGAAAGTAGACAATCAGCAGATTTTCTTGATTTTTAATAACCGACATAAGCCTGTGTGCGATTCTAAAAGGTGAATCGAACCTCGAATTTTGTCAATACAGCATTCTACTAATTTTTTTTACTTTTTTTCATGTATGTTAAGAATCTGTTTCCGATGTGTGACGCTCGATTTGAGGCTTGTGCGAAAGGGAAAAAACTGTGGAAAGTAGGGCTAGGCAAGAGTTTTGGTCACTTGATCAATGGCGTCAGTAGAAACTGAGTGGTTCTCACGAAAACTTGAAACGAACCTCGAAATTAGCAGTGAGAATTACGAGCACAATTTCGACAAATAGTACAAGAATTGGAGTAACAGGAACGGTCGTATGCTCCTTGATAACTAAATAAAAGAATTTACTATGAATATTTGGAAAAAAATTCCATTCATTTACCGTGGTTCGAATACATTTCAACACCAGGTAGAGGGTTTGTTGAGAGAAACCCTTGTATAATATAAGCTGCTCATGTGAAATTTGTTATTCAGCACTGTTTTAACTCCAATACGTACCTTTTAAGGTTTGACGTTTGGAAGGCATTAACTAAAAAGATTGCAATCATTTGTAATACAATTTTTCTGTATGTTGGGAAAACGCCACCGGTGATCAAAATAAGCACTACTCTTTATTAGTGTTGACGAGTAACAATGCAAACGGACTGCCAGAAATAATCGGCAACACAACATTGTTGATAAAATGCACGCGCATGCATGCAGGGCTTCGGGCCACTAAGCTCTTAATAAATCCTCAGTCCGCGCCACTTATTGTTGACGGTTAAATGGGCCTTAGGGCTTCGGGCAGATGACCAGGAGTTGTTAACGCTCGTTAAACCCTTTGAAACCCTTTGGAAATCAGCAAACGCTTTAGTTTATGTGATTTATGTCCTCATTCCAGCGAAACTAAAAAAAAATAATAATATCTCCGTTCGTATTCAATATTTTTCGACCAAACTTGGCCAGATAGTAGATAAATCGGCAGTGGCAAAAATAAGATGCCACGAAAAAAAAAATACAAAAGAAGTGATATCTAAAACAAAACCCACAAGGGTGAAAGAACCCGTCAAGTTTCAGCCAATCAAAGTAGTGAAATCAGAGCTAAAAAGGCTCCCACCAAGTTACTAGATTAGTTGCCAAGCTAATTCCACCAAGTATTATATCAAAGGTTAAATCAAAAACCTGACCATTGCTACTATCGGTAGCAATGGTCAAGTTTTTGATTTAACGTGTGAGGTAATAGTCGGTGGGATTAGCTTGGTAACTAATGTAGTAACTTTGTGGCAGCCTTTTTGGCTGATATCACTACTTTGATTGGCTGAAACTTGGCGGGCTCTTTCACCCTTGTGGGTTTTGTTTTAGATTATCTATAGAAAAGCATTCTACAAAATTTTCGGTACATGCAGTGGATGTAGAAAGGACCACTCGACTGCCATCTTGAAAAAAATGGCCGCTAGAGTCCGGCCACTGAAAGAATGACTCGGCGTTCGTCGAATATCGCGCTTTTTTGCCAGTGGAAAAGGTGCACCTTGCTAACAGCGAGTTCAATCGAGCCCAGACATGGCGTCGAATTAGGCTTCGTTAGAATCGTTAGCGAAGCGCAGTAAAACTTAACACAGTCAAGCTCGGGAGATGTTTAATACGTCGTCTAGTATTTCGAATCTAGGGTGAGTGAATTTGGAGAGTATAGAACTACCCACACATTCCAGAAAGTGTGCAGTGGCTGCTACTGAAGTGTCGTGACGGTTTGCTACACGTCTCACGCAAGGCGTAAGCCTAATGCTTTTCCGGGCAAGTGATGTACTGTACAGACGCCGGGAAAAATAAAAGGCCGCGTCTATCACCCATTTCGCAGCTCAATTTTGTTTGACACGTCAATAATAATACGTATTATTGTAGACATGCGTACAAATAAACAACTACCTATTGTTAAGAAAGTGTCGGCAGAGGCAAAGGAATGCTTGGGGTTAGCTGAAAAACGGATAGCTGTCTTGTTAGAAGTCTTGGTAAATAAAAATAAAAATCCATTGTGCTGCTCTTATTTGTGTTTTTTCCCAACTGCTGATTACAATGTACTGTATTACAAGCTAAATTGACAAATCGGCATGAGGATTAGGATTAGTAGGGGGGGAGGCGCAACCTAGTTTTCCATTTTTTATGGTAGTAATCGGCGCTATACAGCAATTAAAGTAAGGGGCGGTGATAAGGAAAACGATACACCGATTCCTTGTTTCGTGCTGCGATTCAAAATGTTTGTCAACAGAACAAATCATTAAAAGAAGATTCGTGCAACACTACAGAGTTACGTCTGGATATAAGAAACCTCACGAAATGATCGGGAGTGGACAAAACAGATGTTGATTTGCAGCTCCACTTTGTTCTACGTATATAAACAAACGAGAGGTCAACGAGCGAGTTTGACAACCACTGTCAATGTATTTGTTTTTCCCATTTATCCAGGATTTACACACGTTTCAAAGTAACACGTGTAAATGTATTGTAAACTATTTTCGCCTCGCCAGGCTTTTGTTATCGAAAGTAATAGAACACTGCCGAAATCACGAGACGGCTACGATTTACTGTAACAGTTGCCGTACGCAGTCCAGCAGTTTTTCGTGTTAGGTAGTATGCTTATTTTAGACACGTGGAGCTCGTCGTATTCTTCATTTGTCTTATTTAATTTTACCTTTATTTAATAAAAAAAATTAAAGAGATTTAATTTAATATTTCACTCGAGATTTCACTATTATTTTGTTTGTTTGGATTTTGGGGAGCTGAATTTGGAAGGCTTGCCTGCGTTACTTGTTGTTGCCTGGCAACCATTAGGGGAGGATGAATGATGCTTTAAGCGCGAGCGACGTTTGTATTTTCAGTAACGTACCTTGAAAGGAACCAAACATTTTCTTTCTTTACTGCTAAAATTATTTTATGTGTTGACGTAGCCACAACAACGTCTCAAAACGATCATTCCAATTGAATTCATTGCTAATGCACGGACGACCTCGATCCGATCGTGTACGTAGCGCTGCCAAACCATGGAAGCATCCTTGGTAACGGGTAATGAATGGCCAAGAGTGCACCTTGCATGCACCTAAAACAAGCAAGCGAGGTCACGACTTAAACAATCGATGATAACATCAAGTCATTCTTTTAGTGGCCCTATTATAGCGTAGTATTTTTTGTTTACTCATGGAGAAGTAAAATTACAACGAGAGAATGTCCGATAAATATCTTCGTGTCATGTTTACTAACTAATGTGACAATGTATGCACCAAACACAGATTAATTGGATAAATAAGTATTTGAAAGTATTGTTTGGTTATTTTGCACATTCGTTACAAATACCATTCATACGATATAGTCTACCAGCCAAGCTTAAAAAGGGCTCTAGTTTACGAGATAGTATAACCCGAAAGCTAGAAAAATTCCGTAAAAATTCCGTACACCCCTAAAGATCGTCAGTAGGGTGGATGTAGACTCATGAAGTGGTGCAACTTTCCTGTATAACGTTTTCAAGATGGTGTCCAAAAATGGCGACCAAAAACCCGTATTTTGCTTCTAGCGCCTAAACCGTTCATCCGATCGAAAATAAATCTAAAACCATTTATGTTTAGAATAAAACTTCCTTCAGAAAATGTTCTATTCGTATTTTTCGTAAAAGTAACCCTTCTGGCCGAAATTCGTCATTTAATTTCTTTTAGACCGATTGTGTGCTATAGCTAAAACAGTGCACTGACTTTGAACAGCTGTAATATTAGTTCTAATTAAGATCCCCTAACATAATTGGGCTCAAATGAAAAGTGAAAATGTACGTTTTCCAACAAGGGTAGTTTAACGATTTATTTTAATTAGGATCTAAACTACGGCAGTTTATCTACGTCGCAGCGCTTTGATTTTTGCGTTGGTTTACGACAAGTTCCATCTTTAAAGTGGTGCGGTAGCCGTCCTAATTCAGATAAATGGGTGTGATTAGGCTTAGATGAAAGATAAAGATATATATTTTCCAACAAGGGTAATTAAAACGATTTATTTTAATTAGGAGCTAAGCTATGGGTGTTTATGTACGTTGTACTGCTTTGATTTTACGCATTATGGAATTAACCTGTGTTTGGTGCATACATTGTCACATTAGTTAGTAAACATGACACAAAGATATTCACCGGACGTTTTCTAGTTGTAAATTTTATTCTCCATGAGCTAAACACAAAATACTACGCTAGCAGCCATTTTTTAAAGATGGCAGCCGAGTGGTCTTTTCTTCAACACAGTATATCTCCTTTACCACTACATGTACCGAAAATTTCGTAAACACTTTTGTATAGATAATTTAATTGTCTACAACTTCAGTTTGAACACGATTTTCGATAAAATTGATACGTAAGGAGATACAGGCAGAAAACCATTTTTTGGCGGGCGTTTTGCTTGGTATTTGGCCTCCATCTTGCATTTTCGATGGCTAATGGGCTTTTTTGAAACAGTGGGTTCACTGAACATGTGTGCTTGTCTCATGCTTGTTTCCAAAAGCGAACGATTTTTCACCTAATATGCCCCACTATCTCTCCCCCCCCACCCCGCCCGATGCTTTTAATAATTTTTTTCAATGGACACAGCCCCACTTTCTCATTTTGTTAGGTTGACTACGCCTTCTATATATATTTATAATTTTATTGCAATTTTATTGGTCAACAAGCCTACGTAAACATAATTTAATCCATTCGACCAAATCGGAGACCTGGACCTGAGCTTGAACGGAGACACAAAACCGGATAGTTATAGATTCAGAGTAAAGGAAGAAAAAAAGTTCGTAATAATGATTATCGTAACTGTCACACTTGATGTCTGAGGTATTTCCGAAATTTTAGCGCTTGATGTTGACAAGTCGCCACAAATAACTTACTATCAAGTATCAGTTGCTACAATTGAAGGTAAATAAAATTTTGCTTTAGCTGTCAACTCTTAAGATAGTTTGTCGTGTATACCTGTTTATTGTTGTTGTTGTTGTTGTTGTTGTTGTTGTTGTAAGGACACGTTTGCATGACTCTCAAGAGCCCAAATAAGTTGTCCTGTAAAATTGTTTCTTGGCTTATTTTGCATGTACACTACAGTAAACCTCTTACGATTCCGTTTTTCTAAAAATTCAAATTTTGGATATGTAGCATTAAGAGGCCACAAAATCTAGTAATAATGGCACTCAGTCGACGCCCTCCGGTGAACAGAAAATAGTGGATTGCACTAAAACAAAGGGTTCAAAGGGTTTAACGAGCGTTAACCACTCCTGGTCATCTGCCCGAAGCCCTAAAGGCCTAAAACCCATTTATCCAAACAACGATGGGTTCCTCAGCGTGGCATTGTCGATTGTCCAAAAGTTCGTAACTGTTAGTGACCTTTATAAAACGGTTCTTGTTTTTTTTCGTCAAAATGTTTGTTCAGAACGTTAAGTATTCTAATTGCTGAAGTAGTCGAAACTGTTACCAATAATGTCTTTGTGCTATTTCTATATTTTCAAGCGCTTGTTGCGAGATTTATTTCGGGCTACAAATGTTGAAACCATGCCACCCCAACCAAGTCCCACTGATGACGTCACCTGCCATATTCTGTCCAAGATTAGGACGACGTCATATTTTAACTACCCATTGTAACTTGCAAAGTAATCTCCATTGTTTGCTGAATGATGGTGTGTGACCAATTATCGCAACAATATGTAAACGCAAATTGCCTGTAGTTTGTAATTGTAATAACTCGAGCTCGCTTGGCCTTTCGCCCGGTGCTCTCAACAATTAGGGGATGAACCGAATTAGAATACATTCCCCCACTGTCCTCTCGCCATCCCAGTTCACAAGGTAATTTCGGCCAATTTAATTAGAAATATTTAATAATAATAATAATAAAATTTGTTGCGATAGCAACGCGTCTGGCAAGGACTGGGGAGTCACTAACAGCCAGCCACAATTACATGTAAATACATTGAACATAATAAGGCCAAGGAATGATGATAGTAAAGGTTCGGGACACGAATTCCTTACCACCAAGGTTAGACCTGCCAGGGACTCATAGGCCCCGATGGCATCGTCAAACGTGCAGGACATAGGAAGGGTGTGAAAAGTGTTAAAAGGCCCAAAATGATTCTGTACAATAATAATAATAATAATAATAATAATAATAATAATAATAATAATTTATTTTCAATTTGCAACCCGAAGTACAAAAAGTACTTGTATGGGTACATTCATCCTTAAATTTCTATCTTAACCTAAATCATATACATTCATCCTTAAATTTCTATCTTAACCTAAATCAAATACAATACACAATACACAATAGACAATACACACAATATATCAATACACACACGGTAGTAACTGCAACACTGCATTAGTTCAGTAAATCAAAACAAAAATTAAAACAAGTGTAACAATCAATTGCATAGATTTACTACATCAATTTACTGAATAAAAGCTGTATAATTTCACAACAAAGATACGTATTATTTACTAATTAATTATCGGTTAACCATTTCTTTAAAAAAATACTTTATTTTGCTATAGCTTGTTAAGTTTCTTAAATCGGGTGGAATTTTGTTAAAAAGTGTTGGTATGTAGTGTTCTTTACACATGAGGCCATAGTTATTTTTTATCATTGGAACTTTATAGCTTACAGTAGAATCCCGTAAAAATTTCATTTTTAGTTTATCTTTTATTCGGTGTTCGTAGTTAAAATAATTATTAAGAGTAAAAAGTAAAGTAAAAGTAAATAAAAAGTAAAAACAGTGCTAAAAATTGTATGCTAGTGAATACTAAAAATCACTCAAATAAAAAACTATTACCGTATGCTCGTGCAATTTAATCTGACCCTAAGTAAGCCTAGTTTCCTTGGTATTCTGTATTAGGCCCTAAACTAAAGCAAAGAGTCGTCCATGTAAGTCAGGCGAGCCTGAGCACACCAACGCTCCTAATTATAAACATTAAAACATCAAGCGGACTGAAGCCATACTTTTGCCTCTTTTGCACCAGATAATCTTAAACTAAAATATGACCCACATGTAAAATCGTAGCTCCTCCCTTAGCTGTGGCGTTAGTGATGAGGCCCAGTCGGACGTACTAATAGTCGTCACAAGCTATAAGTAGCGCCTTTGTATTGTGCATTGCCCTTTCAAAGGGTTCCAAAGGGTTTAACGAGCGTTAACTACTCCTGGTCATCTGCCCGAGGCCCTAAGGTCCTGTTGCAGATTCCCAGACGGTCACCCACCCAAGTATCAATCCAGCCCAATGCTGCTTAACTTCGGGGATCTGACGAGAACCGGTGTTCCCAGCACTGCAAAGCCACAGACCGCATTGCCCATTGACTTGCCCTTAACAATGGTTATTTGCTCTGACTTCGTTAGCCTCTCTCGATCCGCATTGTTATCGAAGACAACATTTGTTGTAGCTTATTTGTGATAGAATACTCGCAAAACTCGTACATGGTTATTCATATGTATCAATAAACTCTTGTTGTGGCATATGGGGGCTGCAACAAGAGGTAGTGTGTTCCTAGATGAAAAAAAAAATCACGGTTAAATATGAAGCTGGGAATCGAACCCGGGTATTCCCATCACAAGTCTACTGCTCATAATGCTGAGTTACCATGGCACTATCCAGATTGCCACTAACTGGCCATAAGGTTTATGCTACTCACACAAGTACCGACCGCAGGGAATACCACAATGCAGGACATGAACTATGGATCAATAAATGCACTGTTTACGTAATATAAATGAATCTATTAGATAACGATGCTAGATAAGAAGAAAATCACTCGTAATCTTACTTACAGGTTCTTTTCTATAATTTATCTATGTTGCCAGTGTATTTATTACTCCATATCGATCGCAAATATCAAGTCATTCTTGAGCTATTGTAGGAATTAATTATTTTGGGTATTGATTTAAAAAAGACTCTGATAAGTACTTCCGGTTTGAATACGTCCACGTATCTACTAACATAAGCCTATAAAAAGTACTCTCGCTCTCTCAGCTACGAACTGCTAATGCACACTGCTGAGATTTCTTTTCCAGGAAACTATACTCTTCCCATCACTGTCCTTCTCTCACCCCCACCCTCCAAAAAAAAATAAAGAAATAAATAAAACATAAAAAAATAACCCTCACTGACGCACACAAAACGTTATCAAAACTCTACGTTCATGACCTTCATTTGCTGAAAAATCGATTTTCGAAATTCGAGAGCAGAACATCATTAAGGGAACTTGGGAAAGAAAACACTCGATTTGGAACTTCATTTGGAGATGGAAGAAGTTAAGTAAATATATTATTCCCTTTTCCAGAAAGAGCCAATTTTTCCCTGTCAGGCCACCCATTAAATTATTTTACATGGCAAATAATTTTAATGAATAGTTGTTTAGCGAATAATTATTTTCCAGGATCAGCCTGCGATTGTGCATTGAACTTCACTGAAATGTATCTATTAAAGTTGGAGCGTTATGTTTGTTTACATCGCACGTAAAAGTGTGGAAAAGATGAAATATGACTATTCGTTAGTAAGTATAAAATAATTTCAAATGACCAGACTGGTTTTGTGTCAACGACAGTAAGCTACCAAGGCTACCAACTGCAACGACAGTTTCCACTGCTTCCCATGTTTACTTGAGCTAGGGCTTAGTGGGCCTCTTTACCTTGATGGTATGGTTCCATATTATGTACTATGTGTATTTCTTGCTATCATTTGTGTTCTAGTTATGCTATGTACTCTGATGTTTAGGGTCCAGTCCCTAGAGGTCAGTGGTTAAGGAGGCTCAAGGCCTTGCCTGCTACTATTACAGCAATGATGGCTCATGGGATATCAGGATATACTACAGGAAGTACCTTGCACCACCTGTGGTGTGTGCTGGCTGCAGCTCTGGATGCTTAAAGGCGTCTTTTCACCGTTTCAACTCCTAGATGCAGCACAGTGGAATCTTCGAGCAATATAAAGAAAATAGCGGTAAATTTAAAAAAAGGAACAACACTTCGCAACAGCGCCGCGAATTTTCATAGCTAAAACGGGATCACGTGACCCACATCAGCTTATTGGATGACGGAGAATCTGGAACGTGGATGCTGTGTTTAGAATATGGGCAGTACGCTATCGAAATGGTGAACCGGACGCCTTTAAAGCCCTGCAGCCCCTTCAGCTTCATCCCAGGAGCTAGCCCTAATGCAGCTACAGGTCTTCCTGAAACGTGCCACTCCACTACAAACCTAACCTAGAGCGTCCTTGAACCACTGACACCATTTCCTAAAGACAGACCGTGTGGCCCTGGAACAAACCCTGAAATTCAACCATCCTTCTGGCGTTCTTCCTTGAACCGGGCTCAGTGGGGTTGCACAACTCTACTCAGGAGTCAGGACCAACTGTGCGATATGTACCAAATCGTTTCATGATTCCCTAGTCGATCTTGGGTTCGCAAAAGCCTAAAATAATTGGCAAAAATCGAAAGTACGACTTTTGCCGGAATGCAGATTTTCTTGTCGCTGCGTCATTTTCCAGCATTTACCGATTTTCGATCAAAATTTGAATTTCAAAGAGTCTTGCCAACAGTATCCCTCCGGATCGACTCTCCCCCAACAATCTGAGATCCACGACGGGAACTCTGCAACCAGAGTGTTAAGTAACAATAATGTGACGCTAACTTCAATAATGTCACATAGTCGCACTTCAACAATGACAGTGTACTACAACAATTGTATCTCCCCACGCAAAGACGGATTATGGGACGGTCCCTCATTCAGAACTCACAACTTGCCTTGACTCCTAACCTTTAACGTGTCACGTTTTATGGCTTTTATGGCTTTATGGCCTTGTTTAATTTAAAATTCATTTCAATTTCCTTCAACTTCAAACCAATTTTACTAATGTGCCTCCCATCGTCAGTCCACCAGCAATAATTCAGGCGAGAGACATTAAATAACATTAAACTGAACCCTGGACGGACGCATTTCACCCAAAGGTGACGCATTGGTATTCGAGTGTTGAAGAATGACGAATCGATACTTCTTGGAGCTGCTCTAACCTAAACTTTCATTGCACCATTGCGGGTTGAAGACAACGTGTGGCGGTTGGTTGAAAGGAATCTGAAGTCGAACCAGTTAATAATGGACTACCGTAGGGTTCTGTTTTGGGTCCATTTCTCTTTACGACTCTTCTAAACGGCTAATAATGCAAAGCAGGCTAATGCAAGTGTAAAAAAAAAATTGAAGTCGATCAACTCTTATGACAAAACTCTAATTTTCGTGTCCTGGTAAATGAATTGCCAGAGTTTAAAAAAATACTTAAGCGTCTATATGCAGCAGCCTATACTGACAATAAATGTACCATTTTACATGACTGGTGGGCTAATAAGCACCCATTGTATGATTACGTTATGTCACGTTCTCGTTTACAACAGTTCTCCGTAATTGAGGCTGTGGGTGTATGGTTCACAACCGATCTTAAATCTACCGATCCCTTTATTGCTAGCATTAAACTATAGTGTCCGCGGCCCATCTTGAGTTCGCCCCAGAATGAACACATATAATCAATTGTACGTGTTTAGTCGCAGAGTGCCTTGTTGATATCCAAAGTAGTTACAAAAAACAATGGCGCCGTCGGTTAAAGCCGCCCCCTCCAGGAAGACGCAGCCGATCACAAAATAAGTGAAGGACTTAAGATACGCCGCGGACACTATAGTCGCGCAACATGCTGCCATAATTTTGCATTGTTTTACTTCAATAGACGTCGCGACATTAATGTGGGTCTAGTCTCACTATTTTTGCACTGAATACACAGTGCACTGATAGTAATAGTGGATGACTGTATTAGCTTATCCTCCACACAATTTGTGTGCTGACAGCAAACACTTTGTGTATTTTTGACTCATCTGTCTATCGTATGGACCGTTGTTCCGAAATGTCTGCCAACTGATGATGGCTACAGCTACCCAAAAACAAACGTTATCATTTGACGTTAAAATTGCCTGTACCTATGTTTTATCGTTTGTTTACTTATTTTAGTCTAATCTAATTACTAAACTTTATAAGTATTTAAATGTGTTGAAATTTTTATTGATTTTTACTTTCGCTTTCCACAATTACAGCTTTCTTAATTTGTATACTAATCATGGAATTCAGCGACCCTTCAGTCATAAACAGGTGTTCAGTCATAAATAGTTGAAAAAAGTAGTTTGTCAACTATGCACTTATTACCAAAATACTGTCCATTAACCGGATTTTTCCGAAGCATACATGTTTTTTTTATGATCCCCGTAATAGAGTAGGAATGAACGTGGAATCGCTACATGTTTTGCTACGTATTTTTAAACATATGACATGCTATCTGCAAAACAACACTACATTATTTCAGGATTTACACATTTCCGCCACCAGGGACAACACGGTCTACTGGTATAAATACAACATTCACTCCTGTTCGCCTCACTCCGTTTTGGCTTCGTCCGTGCATGACTTGAGATTCCTCCTCTCCTGCAAGCATTTTTTATTTGTCGTTTGCTTTTTTTTCCTTTGTTGTTGCCACCACGTTCAGTTTTGTCCCAGCGTTACATGGCTTTTTCTCCCTCCCCACCCATTGTTTCTTTGCGTTGATTCATCAGATATGGCATTAGTGTGGTCATCGTGGCTGAGCGGTGAGAGAGCTCAGCGTGGTTTCCGGAGGATCTGGTCGAACCCCTGGAAAGGGGACCTTGGCAAAGTTCCTGCCAGAACTGCCGGCCAGGGTAGCGTGAGAGGCTACCATTCTCCTTCAGCGGCTCTGGGGACTATTCTGTCCAAATCTCTGGACAGTCTTTCGGCCCCTACGATGTTCGGAGGTTTCCTGGATCGAATCCCCGGGTTGGCACCTCCCTTTACCAGATATTTCTTCTTCTCCAAAAAAGGTTGGTAATGTAAAAAATGGAGCCGGTTCAGCCATACAAGCATTAAGTCGCTTCGGCTGAATTACAATTACAAATTTTCCTTTTCAGGTTGTTCACTTTAAAACGGCTGGGTGCTGCCGGCTGAAACTTCGTTTTTCTGTTGTTTTTCTTAGTGTATTTCTCGTAGCAGCGAACAGCCTGCATAATAATATTGACACACTTGGTGCATAAAAATAGATAAAATAATCATACCTGGAACCATATTAGCCCTTAGTTTCCAGTAGTAGTATACCACGCGCCATGGCTGTTTGCTGTGACGTGCATATCACGTGACTAGGCTAGTTCAATCAGACGGCCAAACAGCCGTTGTTCTCGTTCGTCATTGGCTAACTCATGGTGACGTCACGGCAAACAGCCATTGCGCATTGAAATGGCTTACAGGGTTCCCACCAAAATATAGGAATAATTTTTGTGAGTTTCCACAGCAGTTGTGGTCAATTTCAAGGGCATTTATCATAATTTTGGGAAGGACATTTTTTTCCAAACATTTACCAGTTTTACTCGTTTTTAGAGCTCATTTAGTGCAAAAGACTAGCCCGATTTAATAAACCTTTAGGTGTAAACACAGAAATAGAAGAATCAATTCTATTTTACCACAATGTCTTAATAAACTGTATTTATACCACGGCTGTGACGTCACGCTAACTCAACGCCATGCTAAAT
>JAHWFP010253219.1:19756-40198 GCA_023313725.1 Lithobius niger
TACCCTATTACCTAGTTTTTAAAAAATTCTCAAATTACAAACGCTCAAAATGAATTACATACCTTCCCAGAATGTCATTCTATCCCTGCAGCCTTTTATCGAAGTTCTATCACTCCGAAAAGCTTCGAAAACACAAGTGAAATACGGCGAAACGACGCTGCCCAATCCCCCACAAACAGACGCAAACGACGACTCGTCTTCCAACCACTCCACCCTCAGTAAACTAAAATGGAATGACCTTTCACAAAACACAAACACATTTTAATTAAATACGAGTTAGCTTGACGTCCCAACCTTGATATAAATATGTTATTTATTAAAGAACTACTGGTTATCGAATTTTAAACCACGGCTGCGAAGATTTGGCCGTGGTTTAAAAATCGATAACCAATAGTTTTTAACCAATAACTATTACTTAATGCAGTTAGATCTACGCCTAAAAACGTGGCTTTGTTTTTTCCCCTGTGTTTTCCAGGTTTTTTTGTGAAAAATCTGAACATTCCTGAACGTGTCAAAAGTAGTTAAATATCCCAGAGTATTCCAGGTTGGTGGAACCCTGGCTTAAGTGTATAAAATAAGGATGTAAGCCTTAAAAGACAACTTAATGCTGCGAAGGAACAGATGTATCAAAAAAACATACAAGACGCCTGTGTCGCACTAATACGTGTAAAAAAATCCCTTTCGTCCCAAAACCAAGCTGGAGTTTCCTTGACATGTATTAGTGCAACGCCGATGGATCACATGTTTTTTTCTTGTATATGTTCCATTGAGCATTCCTGTTCCTTCCTAATGTCAACTCTTCAGGATTCCCACCTGTTCATTTTTTTCCTTTGACTAATAGGACCAGTGGCATTATGTCCCCAAATATAAGTTGAAACACAAGTGTATTTTTAACTCGTCCTGTGCCTTGTACCAAGTGTTTTTAAACTTGTGCCAAGTGTTTTTCCTTTTAGAACTATTTTTTTAAGGCTTATGTCCGAATTTTGTATGCTTAACCCCTTCAGTGGCAGCACGTACCCTAGAGGAGTGTTTTTATTCGGAGGTCGGTAACGCGATTCAATCTCTCATCCTCTTGCTTCAGAGACCAACCACTCGACTATGCTTCGCTAGCTCCTCTCAGGTTCCCAGATAACCCTCCTGAAGCTCACTTTTTGTCCTTGGCCTTATTTATTTATTCTATTATCGTTACTCCTTTTTTTTGCGTGTTTATGTGGTGGTACGTCGCTGGCGCTGAAGGAAATTAGCGTTTTTGACTACTAATGTCTGTTTTTTTTCTTGTCCCAACAAGAATAACAACAACAACAACAATATTGTAATCACCTTCAAATTACAGTTATAAGAGTCTGCGCCTTTTTAGTACTCACGTTTTAAGCTTTAAAAATTGAAAAAAAAAATCGGTTTAATGGTTCGATCTCTACTGCCGACGGAAAATACGTACCCGGCCCTTAGGTAAACTTCAGCACGAACTTCCATGTTAAACGTCAAAGAACAATCGAACCGTTTGACCCTCACAACATGTCCGTTTCTTGTTGTTGTTCTTATTGTTGGGACTCTTTGCCCGCATCTGGAGATCAAACCAATGAACCGATTTTCATGTTTTATGCCTATCGTGGTCCTTGATACAGGTTCAGTTGCGTAGGCCCATTTAAATTATTAATCGAATTTATGACACCAACACCTTCCAAAAATGATGGGTAACTTCGGTGGTTTAAAAACGCATTGCGGGATGGGGTTGGTGGCAGTTGTAGGGTCTTCCGAGATGAGTCTGCCATATGGGGGACGAAACGTCACCAACTCTTTTGTCGTATTTTAACTAAACCACGTTTTCATAGCCTGTACGTCAGCCCCCATTTTTCAAAGTAAAGATAGTGTAGTTTGGGAGAGAATAATGTACCCGGAGTCAAACCATGCAGGGAATATTCTCGGCAAGGCGGAAAGAATGTTTAGAAACCCAGAATCATGACTCATATTTCCTAAAGGAGTAGGGTGGTCTCGCACACCACCCTAGACAGCAAGCTTAGCAGGGACGTTACCAGATTCCCCTTGGCGACCCATTTCTAGCCCATACTTCATGCAACATGGTTAAGAGCTCTTACCACTCAGCAAGCACCATCACCGAAGTGCTGAATAAACCAGCTTGACAAAACATTGACAAGAATGGTGTTTTCTTTTTCCTTACAAAAACACCAGGTGTAGCCTACCATTAGACTTAAAAAGTGCTAAATTTTCAAATACACCAAAAAAATTGATCAGTTTTCAATATAAATGTATAATGTAGAATAGTACAGAACAGTCCACAGTCTTTGAGGAAATTAATTGATATTGAATTTAAATGAAATACAGTCTCCTTGGGAAGTTAACCCACCCACTCTTTCACAAAAAACGCATCTTGTTCTTGGTATCGCTATACCTTAAAAAAAATAGGAAGTTAACAAAGCAAATTCATTGTTCCCGAAGTATTATTTGTATTTTATTTACACGTGTATAAGTAACAAGTTAAAAGTGCTAATATGCTGAAGTCACGTGACCAACGCTTTACGTATTGTACATGATTGAAATGATTGGAACAAATCGACGTACTTTTTCCATTACGGGAAAATTTCGGAAGATGTTTTGGTCTACTGATACCAATCCTTCGAAAGGCAGAAGCATTCTAAGATTGGTTGCCCTTTCACTACTTTTAATTTTTTTTATGGATTAAAGTAACCGTGCACGATTGTATTAAACTTTAACATTTTGTTTAAAAATAAAAGAACGCATAGGCCTAATATATGGCTAGTGATAAAATATCGCAATACAAGCTAGATTTTTTTTTTTTTTAGCTTAGAGACATGATTAAGGTTTAAAATTTGGCTTGCATTAAGCCTACATTTTTGTTTGGTTTATGGAAGATTAATTTGGCTACAAAAAGTACATGGCGCAATCAGAAAAATTGTTAATACGAGGAAATTTCCAGTTCCAGATGAACTTTGCTCCAAAAAGAATGTATTATGGGTTTGAATTAAACAGGACGCAAAGCAAATTGACTCAAGATGGATTAAATAAATACGGATGCAAATCGATTTACATTTTTTTTGGGACTTATATGTAAGACTACCTGAGCAGGGAATCGAACCCAGGACCTCCGAATTCAAAGGACGAGGTCCTACCGCTGAGCCATACTGACACGGCCTACGTATACCAAGACCTGGTTACTTACGGCTATGTCAGTATGGCTCAGTGGTAGGACCTCGTCCTTTGAATTCAAAGGTCGTGGGTTCCATTCCCCACTCAGGCAGTCTGACATACAAGTCCAAAAGGCAACGTAAATTGGTTTGGTTTGGTTTATTTATGGATATGAACAAACTCTTACCTTGTAAATAAGCTTGTCGATCATTAAGTCATGCTGGAAGACGAAACATTTGAGTTGGTCGTAGTAAAGCATTTCCTGCAATAAATACATGCCGTTTAATATCTGTACATGATTTTCAGTTTTGTTTATTTAAAAAAAAAAAGGAAATGATGGCAATTTACGCTTCAAAATTACACGAAAACAAGTCTGATACACCATGAATGAGTTGAATGCTATATGCTCATAAATATTTCCGTAATATTATAAAGACCTGGCAATTCAAATCTTTGTTTCAGGCACTTTGTTTCTGGCACTTTGTATCATAAGGCTTCAGATGCATTGTGCAGACTAATGATTAGATAATAGAACATGTGTTTCAGATGTAAGGGTAGAGGACACATGGCACCTTAATGCATGAAGCCAATACTACTCATTTTGGAAACTCCTCATTTTGAAAACTCCTCATTCACATAAATATTAGACGTTGAACTACGCCTACACTTTTACAGTGCAAAGATCTGTACTGTAATTTTGCTGGAATGTTTAACATTGATGCTTCCCATCTATAACTAAGAGGCCGAGCTTTGCCACCTTTGATCACAAAATGAAAAATAATAGCGGTCTTTGGTGGTGTTCAGTTAAGATTAATGAGCAAACACGTGGTAATATTGTTTGCAGGACACCATCCAATACCCACCCTAATCCACCCACCCACCCACCCACCCACACTTTGATCCAATATTCATCTCCACTGTTAGCTGTAAGAAATACCCAATGATCGTTTAACTATCCTTGATGGAAACAATTCAGATAGGCTTCTGAAATAAGTATACAACCCAAGAAAGAGCACACATACATTTTATTTATGGCCGATTTTTAGCCCAGTAATTTTTTTTATTGACCAGTTCATTGTAAAAAATTAAACCATAACTTACCAGTGCAATGAACTGGTGATTCCATATGTGTACTGTTAAATATGTTTAATGTTAAATGTGTTTAATGTTAAATGTGTTTAATGTTAAATATGTTTAATGTTAAATATGTTTAATGTTAAATATAGTATATACATAGTAGTAAAAACGCTCAAACGAATAAGAAACGGATGTAAGCCTTAAAAAAAATTAATTCGCTTAAAGCAACAGCTACGAGAAAAAGACATGTAAGGCATCAGCGTCGCACTTATTTACGTGTAAAAGAATCTCCAACGTCCCAAAAAACAAGCTGGAGCTTCTTTTGCACGTTAGTACGACTCTGATGGCTTACACGTTTTATTGTATGTGTTCCTTTAGAGCATTAAGTTTATTTTAAGGCTTACATCCATGGTTTATACATACATAGATTTTACTACTACTACACGTTATTTTATTTTATTCTATTTATCGAATCTGACCACGGTGGGCGCTGCAGCTCTGCTCGGTACATATTTTTTATTTTTAATACGTACTGCTTGTTTCTATATCTTTTGTTGCAAACCATCACATTTAACTTCGGCTGTGTATTAGCGGCCTTTGAACCTTTCACTGTTCGGTTGTGACTTCACAACAATCATTTTTTGCTTTTACTTTTTCTTGTTACAAGTATAACAACAACACGAATATTGTAGTGACATTAAAATTACGTTCAAAAGACCCTGAGGCCTTTTCATACCGAACTTGAAAGCCATAAAACTTAAAACTTGTCGGTTATTGGTTCGATCTCCAGGTAACAGCAAAGGTCCCAACAACAAAAACAACAACAACAACAACAACACCAACAAGAAATGGCCATGCTGCGGAGACCAAGCGGTTCGATTGTTGTCACTGAAATTTTCATGCAGTGAAATAGTTATGACACAACCGTAAATACCGGACTTCATTGGTTTATGTTAAATCTGGGAGAAACTATAGGGTTTCAAAGTTTCACGTTTCCCCAACAAGAATAAGAACAACAACAACAATATTGCCGTCACATTAAAATACCGTTCAGAAGGTCCTGGTCCTTGTTAATATCAACGTTTTCAGCTGTAAAATTGAAAATCGGTTCGTTGGTTCGCTATCAAGATGAGAGCTAAATTCCCCAAGAAGAAGAAGAAACAACAAGAACTGTAATCAAAAGGCCCTACACCATGTTCGTACTTACGTTTTAAGCTAGAAAACTTCAAATTCGGTTCATTGGTTCGATCTCCAGGTGAGGGCAAAGAGTCCCATCATCAACAACAACAACAACAACTGGCCATGGTGTGTAGGACAAACGGTTCAATTGTTGTCATTAAAATTTTTAATGCCGTTAAGTATGACATGACTCAATTACCGAATTTCGTTGGTCTATGTCAATTCTGGAGAAACTACAGGATTTCAAAGTATGACATTTAACATGAAAGTTCGTGCTGCAACGTACATAAGGGCTGTCATTGATTATAATTTGGTAAACCTTTATTATCGATTTATACTTAATTTATTAGATGATTAATATGTCAAGAATAGAAAAAAAAAAGTTTAGAAGATTTTAGTTGACCTGCGAATTTCACCAGAATTCATGAAGTAGCTAATACAAATTTAAACGGACTATAAGGAATTGTAACAGCGTTCAAAATTAAGATCAAATACATTATTAATGTGGATACGTTTCTCTCACTGAATTATAAATTCAGAGTATTCAATAACTTGGCAGATGAGGAAATTTCGTTAAATTAACAAATTGTGTCGAATTTAAAGAATTCCATAGACCAAATACAGAAAAATTCATGGTTTTATTTGACGGATCAGTTAGACCTGTGAAGGAAGCTGTTAGGATATTTCACAGAGAAATTTATTTCGTATAACTATGATGGGAAAGGTGTGGATTCTTCACAATTGTAAGGAAGAACGGTTAGAAATTCTTTTCCCAAAGAATGTTTTCAGTACATTTTAAAAATAATATTCGAATACTGCATGAATTTAAATCGAAAACGAAAAGGAATAGTTGCATTTTACATTAGGTAATTAAGCTTTGTTTTCGTTGCGTGGTTTTGTAGGTTACATACACATGGCTTCCTTTGGTCCAGGGATTATACGAATAATGCTCGACGCATCACACAACCAAAAACTGTACCTTTATATTTCGAAGCTGTACGACGTTGGCTTCTTTATTAGAGTTAAAAAAAAAGAAAGATAAAAACACACGCAGCTCTTCACATCATGCCTGACATCTTGGATAATTTTTTTTTCCGAATGGCTGACTTATAATAATATTTGTTGCGATAGCAACGGGTCTGGCAAGGACTGGGGAGTCACTAACAGCCAGCCACAATTACATGTAAATACAGTGTACATAAAATGGCCAAGGAATGATGATGGTAAGAGGTTTGGGGACACGAATGCCTTACCACCAAGGTTAGACCTGCCAGGGACCCAAAGGCCCTCGATGGCATCGCCAAACGTGCAGGACATGGGAAGGGTGTGAAAAGTGTTAAAAGGCCCAAAATGATGCTGTACAATTAAAAAGTATAAACAGTGCTAAAAAATTGTATACTACGGAGAATACTAAAAACTAAAACACCCAGATAGTAAGATTTGTCCTAACTTAAAAAAAACAATAAATAAAAAACAAATATATAATAAAATTAATAAGAATAAAAGCTCCATAAAACATCATAAAAACAAACTAATTAAAACCACCTATGATTTATAATAATCAGTTTAGCCCAAAGGATAAGGAGACGGGCAGGGCTTGAAGCCACTAACGCCGTTCCTGAATATGGTTAGATCTTGATGTAAAACCCAGAGTATGTTTTTTATACCTTTTTTTTAAACTTTGATAAATGTTGCCAACGTCGTACTACTTCGAGATATAAAGTACGAAGTTCACGCGTGTAATGCGAGTAGCTTTTTAGTGCTCTCTTCTCAACCTTGAACGCATTTTATAACCAATGAAAGACTTTTTTAATGGTTTAAAAAAAATATATTTTTTTTGTGAAAATTAATTTCTTTGACCCTTATGTCAGCCGAAGCAACTTAATGCTTGTATGGCTGAACCGGCTCAATTTTGAACATTACCAGACTTTTAGAGAAGAAGAAATATATGGTAAAGGGAGGGAGGGGCAAACCCGGGGTTTGAACCGGGAAACCTCCGATCATCGTAGGGGCCGAAAGATTGTCCAGAATTGGCCAGAATAATTCCCATAGCTGCTGAATTAGCGTTTGCATTTTCACTTGTATTTATTAAAAACTGTCCAAATATCTCACTTTTCTTAATTTTTTGTTTGTTTGAAAATTGATATCCCAAAATTATACTCTGTAACTTGAGCGTAAGTCTAAATAAATAAATGCGTATATACAAATTTAACAAATAAATAAGTAACTCATACATAAATATGTAAATAAAATAAGTAAACTCACACCGGTTAAACAAAGAAAGATAACTGGTAGTTCATAGAACCGCAAAGACTTCCTACCATCCGATTTACCGAACCAAAAACTTTAAACATTGACGCAAAAAGGTTACAGCGTAGAGTGCTGGATGTGAAGCTCCGACAATAATAATATTAAAAAAATACTTATAATCAGCCAAAAAAGCTGTGCAAAGGCGCGTTTACGCAACGATTCATCTTTGCATTCTCGCAGCTAAACCATGCGCAATGGCTGTTTGCCGTGACGTCACCATGAGTTAGCCAATGACGAACGAGAACAACGGCTGTTTTGGCCGTCTGATTGGACTAGCCCAGTCACGTGATATGCACGTCACAGCAAACAGCCATGGCGTGTGGTATAGAAGCTTGAAATTATCTGATATTCCAACATGGAGGCGGTTTTAGCTCTGCCAGTTCGCAACGAAACGAGTCAATAATTGAGTTTAGAAACGATTGGGAAAAATTGTTCCGTCAGGAGGAAATCTTTATCTTACTGTCACGAATTATAAGACTACAAGCATTTGCTCAAACGATGTCGGATTTAGCTCTAATCCAGGAAGCGTTGTTACCGTGGCAACGATACCTTTACCATCGCGATTAATTTCCAGCTGCGAGAATGCAAAGGCGAGTCATTGCTAAACGCTTCCTAACAATAAAAAAAAGCTTAAAATCATTAAAAAAAAAACTGTGTAAGGCGAGATACAGTTCCGGTAAAAAAAAAAAACGTCTTCGTTACACGGAAGAAGTTGCAGGATTAATGTATGTGACTCTGAACGAAAATGTTGATATCTCGAAAACTACTGGACAGAATTGAATGAAACAAAAACTGGGTTGGTTATTATGCCATCAGCTACATTTCTATACGTATTACATGTAATGGTAAGTAGCCAAATATAATTGGCCGAGCGAGCAGCACGAGTTGATAACTAATAATATATCTTATAAATTACTGGATAGAACTGACAAAAACTGGATTACTTGTTATGATATATGCTATATTTCTATTCGTATGACATGCAATATTCAGCAGAAAAATATAATACGCAATTCAGTCTTTGTTTCATGAAAATCCTTCCACTGGTTTTCGAGAGATCATCAGATATTTCTCTCGGCCAATTATTTTCCGTCAGTTAACGTAGTATTTAATAAGGGTAGAAATACGGTAGACAATGTAATAAGCATTTCAGTTTTTGTTTCATGAGTAGTTTTCGAGATAGCTGATTTTCTCCTTGGTTGTTATTACGACGCTCGATATAACGAAAAAAGGCGTTTTTTTTTTTGACCGGAACTGCATCTAACACGACGACGCTGGAAGCGAAGACCAGGAACCAGGAGTAGCATAGAATATGTCCTTGGCCAACCTTGTACAGTTTTTCCTTGTTTCACTTGAGTTTAAGCTTTTTTTTTTGTGGAGCCTTGCATTCTGCTCTTTAAATTTTTATTTTATATATTTTTTTTCAATATTTATTATAAGCTCCTGCACAGTTGCCTTCAGGTTCCTTACAGAGGTGTATAAACGACAATAATCATAGCGACTAACAATGCCTCTTAAAACCGTAATTTGGTGAAGAGGCGTATTTACTGTGCTTCGGATAAATCATCTCAAATCTTGAATGGAGTGAACTCAACTATTCTAATATCGAGCCGTAATTTCGCAAACATGCCAACCAAATAATTTGTTCAGGCTAACTGAATGAGAGTCCCATAATTAGAACGCAGCTGGGCCTTAATCAAATTATTCGTGTCATTCAAACGTCTTGTGTGGGCTGTTTGTACTAATTGCGAAGACGGAACCATCGAGTTTGAAGAGAAATGTAATTATGATCCGAAATTGTCGTTTTACCGTTATTAATTAATTCTATGGAAAGTAACAGAAACCGTGAAATATGATGTTCTGTATTGACATGAAACTAAAAGGAAAGTCTGGTAACAAAGTAAGATGAGCGCTTAAACACTTCTTACCTGGAGTCACCAAAACGTATACACTGCCAAAGAGCCTTTGCTGACGTAAGGAGCGTGTAGATTTAGGCTGCCCGCGCACTGAGCGACTTGGCCGCGCGGCCAGGTTGCTGCAGCCAATGAAAATTATTAGTGCGTGGTTTTACATATACGGTAAGCATTCTCATTGGTTGCAGCGACCTGGCCGCGCGGCCAAGTCACTCAGTGCGCGGGCGGCCTTACGCTGTTAAGCCATCATATCAGTCCATTGCATTTTGTGTAGTACATGCGGTGATGGTTTGTTATACACAAATAGTGATTTTAATGCCAAAAAAAACTTAAACCGGTTAATGTTAAGTTTATTTAAAAATAACCCAGCGAAATCCACAATGGTTGGAAACAAAAGTTGAAAATGGTATCATCAACATTTCTTAGTGACGTCAGAACTGAGGACATAGGAATCAAGGGTCTGTAACGTTAATTGATCGAGCGAGACGAATATTTGACTGAAATTGGATTTTGTGTGGCCATTTGTGTGTTTGGGATGCAACATTGTGTTTGTCTGTTGGCACACGTAACGTTCACAATTTTGTACTGATGGCTTGAAATGTTATTATCCCTGCCCATTTCGAAATTGCGCTTCTTATAAAAAAAAATATTTTGTTATGTCGACAATTGCTGGAGCGACGATCCATGAGAAAGAGCGTAATGGCTGGAAAAGGTTTGAAAAGGGAAAAACAATGCTATAGTGCCCGCGGCCTATCTTGAGTTCACCCCAGAACGACACAGATAATCAATTGTATGTTTTTGGTAGCAGAGTGCCTTGTTGATATCCAAGATGGTTACGAAAACAATGGGGGCCGTCGATTAATGCCGCCCCCTCCAGGAAAACGTAGCCGCTCATAAAATACTTGCAGGACTCAAGATAAACCGGGCACACAATAAGAAAGGGTAAAAACTGAGCAAAAATAAAAAATGTCCACTAAAACTTAACGTGCCCTTTTACTTAAAGTTGCCCTTGCCCGCTTAGGAGTCTGTGCACGCTACTGCAACAATTAATCTGTTAGTTTGGGGTCCGTGACACAGGAATTACTTGACCAATTTGGATTATTTTTAGTAAAGCCCAATTTGCACAGCCATATCTACAATATGGGCTGAAAAGATCATATTTTGGTATGCAGAGAGCGATGAATAAAAAAAAAATGTTGAACCTTAAGAAGACAAAGGAGAAACCAAACACCAGTTTCTGAATTCTACAGTCCAGACAGTCAAAGTCTATAGTTTTATTTTTCCGTTTGCCACAATTTTTTTTTTACTTATATGAAAAGATAGTGACTAATTTTTCTAATCGTGTATTATATTTGTATTTGCTCCATAGTTATTAAGCGTCAAAAAAGATTGTAAAGGTAATGACACACAAAAGGCAACATGAATATTCACTACCTATTGTTCATCAGCTATAGGGGGGGGGGGGGGGGGGTAGAGGCTTGATGGCGCGTCGACAGCTTGGTCACTAGCGCCAACCTCAGTCACAGCTCTAGGTATTTTGCCAGTTTGCTATCTATACACGTATCGATTTATCATTAGTTTTTGGAGGAAGAACGCTCATGCTACAACTCGTTGCCTAACGAACTACCACACACTATAGTCTGTTCCACATTATGTTTTCAGAAAAATAACTGTATGACGCCACGTTTTCTTCCACAACGAGTGCAAAAACATGTAAATATCCCACTCGTAGACTGTAACAGTAACTGTGTAGAGTCTACAATTGTGATATCCATATGTTTTTGCACTTTTAGTGCAAGGAAACGAGTCGTCATCCAGTCAGTTTTCTGAAAACATAATTTGGAACAGAGTATAGGAATGAATCAAACAACTACGTTATTCAGCCAAACGTCAATAAAGATTAAGTAAATGCAGTTTCTTCCATTGCAGCAATAGTGTACTAAACAACTTAAAAAGAAATGGTTGAGATTTACCCTTTCCAAAAATCCTTGTTTAAATGGCTACTGGGCCTAGGTACTAACTCTATATACAAAACTTATTCAAGATTTTAAGTTAAACTTTATCTTTCTTAGTAAGTATTACATTGGTAATCCATTAAGTTCCCATGCACAGAACTTTAGAATTCGTTTTGTGTTTATAGATCAACTAGCATCGTACCCGGCTTCGCCCGAGGATTTATTTGACCCGTGGTTGTTTCCCAGTATTTGCTCGGTGCTGCCTGATCGTTCACTGAAACAGTCGATTTTTGATTGTGTAACACTCTCCCTTTCCGCCAATCCTCTCCCTCCCCTCCTCCTTTTATCCCGTCCTCTCTCCCTCTCCTCTTGGTTTCCTTCCCTTTCTCCACTTTGCTATACGTAGTTGAACACGTACCCGGCTCCTGGCTCCCGTGCTTGTTTGTTTGTTTTCTTCTAGGTTCAGTTAATGCGTAATCGTACTTAATGGTACCAGCTCACTTTGCGCCCCCCCCCCCCCCCTCCACTCCCAGTCTTTAGCTGTGGCTTAAGCGATGCGTACCGTGTAAAAAAGAAGTCTGCATGACGTCATGTAATACTTGCCCTTGAGATTACCACGGTGTTTAGTTAGAAGAATAATTGTTAGAGCAAATTGTTAGTCGAGGCAACAATGTGCCAATTTCAACTTCTTTTCAGGGCAACAACGTCCCAGTTTGAACTTCAAGTCAAAGAATTGACACACTCGCACGTTTTCATTGTTCCCCTTCCGGGGGCCGTTGCGGTTGCTTCATTTCTGCTATGAGACTTTGGTTTATAATGTGAGAAGATAGTTTTATCCACCCAAAACCAAAACTGTAGAAAAACCCGCCAAGTTTCTAAAAACGATCGGCCTTTTAAGGTAGTGATATCATTTCACCAGGGAAAGGCCCCCAAGGTTAATCTTATTAGCCTAGAATATGTCCTTGGTCAACCTTTCCTTGTTTCACTTGAGTTTAAGCTTTTTTTTTGTGGAGTCTTGCATTCTGCTCTTTAAATTTTTATTTTATTTGTTTTTTTCAATATTTATTATAATCTCCTACACAGTTGCCTTCAGGTTCCTTATAGAGGTGTATAAACAGGGCCGGGCCAAGGTCAGCGAATCTGGGGGGGAAGGGGAGCGTAATTTAACGTCCCCCGTCAGGTTTGCGCCCCCTCCCCCCAATATAGATTTAAGAGTACACCCAGAGTTTCACTCTTCATATTTTCCGGCAGTGAGTTTCCGGTAGTTCTGATTGTAATGGTTTTAGGATTGTCATGGTTCCCATTGAAAGTCCAGCACCTCCCCCCCATCCCCCATGGTTCTGGTTGCACTGCCATGGCAGATGTCCAAACGATTACAAAATGAAAATAGATTTTATAATACTTCAGCTTATTTGCTTTTATATTGGGAGGTATTTTTTTTCTTGCGAGTCCGAATTTTCGTACGGGTTCACTTTTATACATCAGCGAATTGTCGTACTATCTGTATAATTTTTTTATCGAATTGTCATGAATCCATTTGAATGGCTTCACAGCATGGACTCAACTCTAACCGCATTGTACGTACGTCTCATGAACCTAAACTACAACCAAATTTGTATTGTTTTTGCTTTTCTTTTGTAGGTTACTTGCAATTGTAATTCACGACAAACCTTTTTAGTTAGGTCTGGTAATGATGAATGAAGCAATAAATTCGATATTTGTATCGTTGGTACAATTTTGCCAAAACAGTCAAATCCGAAAAAATAACAAGTTGTCCCAATTTGAAATTGTAATTTTTAAGAATAACCATTGATGACGTAATTGAAGCAGGAGTGGTAATGAGTACCAACAGGTCGAATCATTAAATTTCCGAAAAACGACGCCCTAACTACACAATCCATTATACGAGAAAGACAGGGAGAAATTCATTAAAACATTAAGATGATATTTGCAGAGTCGACTGGCCGGTAAAGGGCGCCTGTGCCATTTGGAGGAAGGATGCGGGCACCGTGTTTTTCTAAAAATGTGCTTGTACACCTGATTAAGTGAAACATCAGCTATGAGGGCCGGGGGAAGCACTGTTTATGTTCACCAAGCAAGGATTTGGAACAAACCCATACTTCTTTCATGAATGATTCCACGGTGATTTCATGCTTTGGATTGCATTCTTTAAAACACCTCCGGCATGCCAAAGAATTTTTTGGTCGATATTCACAGTTTTAACAGAAATTTTGTGCCTTATACGGTGTGGAGGAATTGGGGGGGGGGGGAGGTTACACAAAGGGGTTGAAAACTCCCAACTGAATTGGAGGGAGAGAAGAGGGGTGAAGTACCTGAAAGGACTGGTAAACAGTTACGAAAGCATCCGAAATAAGCCAATGAAATTTCTTATCATTGAGGGTAGGGTAAGAAGTATCCGAGAGGGGCAAAAAAGTGTGACAGCCAAAGGGCGCTTGTGCCGTGGCAGTGGTACTATTGCTAGCCCGCGCCTGGATATTTGGTAACAGTATAAGTATACATGTTTTAAGGTCATAAAAACCCTGAGGGAAAAAAGGAAGGCAATCTCAGGGCGACGCATATAGTCCAGGGAAAATTCATAACTATTAAATACATGGTACACGTACCTACTTTTTTTTTTTTTTTACGAACTTTAGATGTTCTTGCATCATTTTGTTTTTTTCTGCACGTTTTTTTCTTGTCTGGCCCTGCGCCCCCGAGTACTTTTGCTCACGCTTGTCAGTGGAAAATCTGCCAGTCAAATATTCAAAATACTGCCAGTCAAATATTGCCCACCCCAACTTGCCCACGTTTTTATTAATCGCTTCCCTACTTACCGAGGGTTATCAGTCATGGCGCAGGCATGGAAGGCAGGCAATAGCGCAGACCTTGACAAGGTTACTGCTAGTTGATGAATTTCAACTGGTGACTCTTTTTTTTTTTCATTAGCCTATCCTTTCTTGTAATCGCTAAGCAGTTAAAGAAAATTTTAAAAAGATAATTTTTTTCTAAATTTTAACACCCGAATTTGGCGCCCCCGTTAGCCATTTTTTGGGGGGGCTGCCCCCCCCCCCTACGGCACGGCCCTGTGTATAAACAACAATAATCATAGCGACTAATAATGCCTCTTGAAACCGTAATTTGGTGAAGAGGCGTATTTACTGTGCTTCAGATAAATCATCTCAAATCTTGAATGGAGTGAACTCAAACTATTCTAATATCGAGCCGTAATTTCGCAAACATGCCAACCAAATAATTTGTTCAGGCTAACTGAATGAGAGTCCCATAATTAGAACGCAGCTGGGCCTTAATCAAGTTATTCGTGTCATTCAAACGTCTTGTGTGGGCTGATTGTACTAATTGCGACGACGGAACCATTCGAGTTTGAAGAGAAATGTAATTATGATCCGAAATTGTCGTTTTACCGTTATTAATTAATTCTATGGAAAGTAACAGAAACCGGGAAATATGATGTTCTGTATTGACATGGAACTAAAAGGAAAGTCTGAGATGAACGCTTAAATACTTCTTACCTGGAGTCACCCAAACGTATTCACTGCCAAAGAGCATTTCCTGACGTAAGGAGCGTGTAGATTTAGGCTGCCCGCGCACTGAGCGACTTGGCCGCGCGGCCAGGTTGCTGCAACCAATGAAAATTATTAGTGCGTGGTTTTACATAAACGGTAAGCATTCTCATTGGCTGCAGCGGCCTTACGGCCTTACGCTGTTAATCCATCATATCAGTCCATTGCATTTTGTGTAGTACATGCGGTGATGGTTTTTTTTATCAAGGTTTATGTGCGGTGATGGTTTGTTCCTTATGTAAGCCTCAGCATGAACTTCCATGTTAAACGTCAAACTTTGAACTCCTATAGTCTCGCCCAGAATTGACATAGACCAACGAAATTCGGTATTTAGGTCATGTCGTAACTATTTCACCACATTACAAACTTTAATGACAACAATCAAACCGTTCGGCGTCCACAGTATGGCCATTTCTTGTTGTTGTTGTTGTTGTTGTTGGGACTCTTTGCCCTCATCTGGAGACCGAACCACTGAACCGATTTTCAAGTTCTATAGTGTAAAGTTGCCATCTCTTGCTTGCTGACTTGACCGTAATTACCTAATGACTATAATTAGGGCTAATTACGTCGTTCTATTCGAACGCTTCAAAGATACATTTGCCAAGTGTGGTATGCGGGCCTTTAGCTACAATTTCCACGTGCGAGACACGTGCGTTCCTTTTACCGAAAGTGTTTCCATATTTTGTAGCGAGAAATAGCCCTTATATTGAAGATGGTTTGGCGCGAAGGGAGGTCTTTCCCAACAAGAACGCAACAAGGACAGAACTCTATGCACGAACTGTCTTGTTGGACAATTTCTCGATTCATGTGCGGATTGTTAAATGTTTATTTTTGTAAATTGCGTTATGTCTAAGGAGGAAGTAAAGAAGTTTGAATTTAACAAGTTTGCAGTGAACCCTTGAAATTACATTGTAGCCGTACTTTCACGTCGAGGAAGCAGCTGGATTTCATGTCGATTTGTTCGAGTTTCAACGGTCAGGGTGCTGCCTTTGTGTCTACATTGGCGGTGGTGAAGCAAATTGCGTCTGCATCAAGTGTAAAGTAATTACATTGGTGACAGTGGTCAAGCCGGACTTAAACGTCGAAGAAACCAGCAGTTTTGGCTTACATCCGGACTTTCAAGTTAAAGGGACACAGCTGCATCGAAAGTCGGCGGTAATGTCAACTTAGATAGTAGTGGTGAGCTTCTCCAACTCAGTGGGTTCACTTTCCATGGCAGAATTTCAACTTTGGCGGCAACCAGCGTGGGAGGAAGATTAAAGGGGCTTCCTGCTGTGCAAGAAAGACGAGTCAAGAGACGGAAAAGCTGAGCTGGCAGACAAGATTGCGACTGGACGAGGGACGGAGAACATTCCTATCAGCGAGAGTGGGCGGTAATGCTGCACTTCGTCGTGTGAGAAGGAAAATTTCGGCGAATTCCGGTAATGGAAGAAGCGAAATAGAGTTTGAAGTCATCGTCAGTGCAAGCCTGGGTTCGTCAGTTTGGATGTAGAAGTCGTCTTGGCAGCGTCTCCACAACGCGGCAACAGGTGAGCTGTGGCAAACTTTTTTTACACCTTGGTATTAGGGCGTTTGGGAAAAAAGTGTTGTTTAAAGCTTGCGGGAACTGTTGTGCGTGTTGGTGCTATTTTTGATTGTTGGTTGCTTAGGTAATTAAGTAATTTTACAATGGAGTTGCTTAGTGATAAAACTGTGGTTGAATTGAAAGTTGTGTGCGAGGAATTAGGGTTGCATGCGCCTAAGAGAAAAAGTGAAATTCTGGCTATGTTTAAAGGTGGGTTGGAGGGAGGAACTTTGTTGGCTGATGATCTCGCAGAAGCAGTTAAAACTGTAAAGGAGGCTAAAAGGGTAATAAATGAAGAAAAGGAGAGGGAGTTACAAGAAAAACAAGAAATGAAAGAGCGGGAGTTAAGAGAGGCTGAATTAGAGAGGGAAAGGTTAAGTGTAAGAAAAGAAGAATTAAAAAGGGAGGAGGCTTCAAGAGAGAGGGAGGACGAATTAGCAAGGGAAAAATTAGCAAGGGAAAAAGAATTAAGAGAGAGGGAGGACAAATTAGCAAGGGAAAAATTAGCAAGGGAAAAAGAATTAAGGGAGAAGGAGGACGAATTAGCAAGGGAAAAAATAGCAAGGGAAAAAGAATTAAAGGAAAGGGAGGAAGAATTTGAGAGGGAGAAATTGGCTAGGCTAGACGAAATTGAAAGAGAAAAATTAGCTGTAGAAAGAGAAAGATTGGATCGTCACGAAGAGCTAGAACGGGAGAAGTGGGAACGGGAAGATAGATTAACGAGGGAGAAACAGGAGCATGAGCTGCGTATTAGCGAAAATGCTAGGCAGCATAATGATGAAATGCAGGCAAGAGAGTTGTCCTTTAAGCAAGAACAATTAAAGGTAAAAACAGAGTCTGTACAACAAGAAAAACGTTATGACATGTCGAAGTTGTGCCAACCCTTCAGGGAGAAGGAAGACAACATATTAGTTTTCTTGTCTGGTTTTACTAGAATTTGTGATAGGATGGGCTTTAACAAAGAAGAGTGGCCTTTCAGATTGTTATCTTTGTTAACAGGGAAAGCGCGGGAAACACTCATGCGTCTTTCTGATGATGACTTTGCAAAGTTTGATCTGTGTGTTAAAGCTCTTAAAGTAAGATTTAATGTTACAGAGCAGTGTTTACATAACCAGTTTAGGTCAGCAAAAAAAACTGATAAACAAACGTACTTATAGATTTTGCTCACACTTTGACAACACTGGGTACTGAATGGGTTAAGGAACTTGATTGTGGGGATTCTTTCCAAAAATTGTTCCAGCAGGTATTAATAGAGGACTTTTTGAATAAGGTACCAAGTCCGATAAGAGTATGGCTTATTGATAAGGGTAAACAAGAGTCTGTTTTGAACTTAGCTTCGCTTGCAGACGATTACTGCGCTAATCGCCAAGAAGCAGTTCTAAGACAGGGGAGTGGTTCTGACAATGGAAATGGCGGACCACAGGGCAGAAATAATTACCGTGGAGGAGGTAGCAATGGTAATGGTTATGGCAGGTATCGGAATGGTAATGGTTATCAAGGTAGTCAAGGTAACAGAAACAATGGAGGGGGTGGTAATTCGCAAAATGGTGGAGGCAACCAAGGGAATGGTACTAGTAACTATGGGAACAGTAACAATGGTAATGGTAACAATAGCAATAGTGGTACTAGAAATGGTTCAGGTAATAATGGTACGGGCAATGGTACTACAGCTTCGGCTTACAATGCGCAAGCAAGGCCGCAAGCTAACGACAATAATCAGTCTGGTAGGAGAGCGCCTTTAAAGGCGGACGAGCCACGTAAGTGCTACATTTGTAGCTCGAGCTCGCATTTGAAAAGGGATTGTCCCAACAATGGTACCAAGGCCTCAGTGGGAAATGTATGTACTCAATTCCCTAGTGTACACAGTGGAAAGGAGGTTAGCTCTTTTAAAGGTAAAAGTGGTACACAGTCGGTGGAAAGCCAGTTATGTAAGAAATGTATAATTAATGGAAAACCTGGTAGGTATTTGCTGGATACAGGTGCATTTATGGATGTGGTTTCAAGTAAAATAGTGGAGCCTAATTCGTTCACTGGAAAACGAGTTGTTTTGTCGTCAGTCATAAGTAAAAACGTGACTGAGTTTCCTGTGGCAAAGGTAGAATTTGCTACAGGGGATGGCTACATTATGCTGGAATGCGGTGTGTCGCCATATTTCAAAGGAGAATCGTACGACCTTTTGCTTAGCCAAGAGTCTTATGAAAGGCTACAGAAAGTTGAAACAAAGGTAAACAAAACGGTGAATGTGATAACTAGGTCGAAAACAGCTATCAATAGAAAGAAAAGTAACGAAAAGCAAGCTGTAGATCAGTTTATTGATGGTGAAGTATTGGATAGTCTTTTTAAGGTTGAAGATGAGGAAACGGAGGAAAGTGTTAGAAATGTTGCAAGTGAAAATAAGGTAATTGCTGAAATGAGTGTCAAGGTCGAAGATAATGGGCTTGCACAAAATGATACAGTTGTCCAGTCACAACACGTTTTAGTCAATAAACAAGCTAGTGTTGTGGCCGACTCTGTAAGGAGTACGGAAAATTGTAAAAAGGTTGTAAGGAATGGAAATGGAGGTTTGTTGACAGCAGGAATTCATGACTTGTTAGCGGTTAAAGCTGAAGTTTTAAGGCAAGGGCAGGTGCTTGATCCTGGGTTGGAGGGATGTCGAGTGGCAACTGACATTGAAGGAACATCTTTTTTTTGGAAGGATGATGACTTAAGTAAGAAATGGTCGGCAGCAAATGGCACCAAAATGTGTGACCAGGTAGTGGTACAAAAAATGCTTACGGAGCAACTGGTAAGGATGGCACATGTTAATGCCTATTTTGGGCACATGGCCACGGAAACGAACATTGCCAGGTTGCAAGAAGTATTGCATGGGCCAAGAATGTGTGCACAATGTAAAAATTGGATAGAGTGGTGTGAAATTTGTAAGAAATATGGAAAAGGTGTGAGGAAGGGAGAGGACGAAATGATTTTAGTTCCGGTTGCGGCAGAACCTTTCATTAAGGTGGAAGTGGATTTCGTAAAGCCTTTCAAAGTTACGTCTGACGGAAATACGCATGTCTTAAAGGTTTGTGATAGGGCGACTAGGTATCCTGAAGCAGTGGCTGTCAGGGGGGCTAACTCACACATGGTAGTAAATGAAAGCTTAACGATTTGTTCAAGGGTTGGGTTCTCTGTGGAACTCCAATCGATTATTGGAAAACCGTTTGTTTCTGGGGCTGCATGTTTCTTGAAAGAGTGTGAAATCGGCCTTGTAAATAGTAAGCCTTATCATTCGCAGTCTCAGGCTGTAGAAAGGGTGCACAGGACGAGGGTAGACTGTAGCAGGGCTTTGGATTTGGAGTATCCTGACAAAGGGAATGATGTTTTAGCACCAGCTAAGTTTACAAGTACGTCTACTTTTTGTGAGACGGCAAACTTCACTCCAGCGGAGTTAGTTCACGGAAGTAAGGTGAGGTTAAAGAGGGAAATCGCAGATGGAAAGAGGGAAAGATGGAAAGATGGGTTTGCACAGGTTACTATCAGTAATGATGTTGGAGTCAATGTCATGGTAGGGGAAGGAGAGAATGGAGTGAAAGGTAAAGAGTTATACAGGCGATCTCAGGTGTGGGATTCAGGAGGGAAACCTGGGAATGTCACGAGCAGACAAGTAAACGAGGAAGCTATTGGTGGCCCTCTGTCTGCAAGGGTAAAGCAAAAGTGTA
>JAHWFP010253219.1:40598-64865 GCA_023313725.1 Lithobius niger
AGCGGAAAAGCGGAGTGGTCGACCAAGACTCAGCTTTTGCAATGACTAGCCTTCACTTTTTAAAATTTTTAACTTATACTTCTCTGGCTTACTTTTCTTTAAAATAGGAAACCATTTAAGTGTAACTTGTTGTGACTATTAGCTTATGCTAAAAAAAAATATTTTTACTTTACAACGAGATGAAAAATCCCGTAATGTTGCATTTTATTGTTTAAATGTGTACTTGCTGGCTTTTTAGCAGGTTGATTGAAAGTGTGGGTTTTAATTCAGTTTTGCTCTCACTGCAACACAACCCCTACAATTTCTTTCATACCGACAGGTGGAGTTAGTTACAAGTGCGCCAGCTTTCTTTCCTAATATAATAATAATAATATAATAATAATAAGTTTAACCACACAACAGTGGTTAGGAAAATGGAAGGGCAAATACAACCACTGACACCAGTCCTGTTCTAACTTCCATATATAATGGGAAACTATTGCTGTCATCGCAACACCAACACTAATAAGTTCTACGTAAAAATTTGGCGAAAGACAGCGATTTTAACCCACGTCTGAAGGCAGCGACGGTGTTAGACGCAACAACCCCCTCAGTGAGGGAATTCCAAGCCGGCACAACCCGAAGAGAGAAAAAATATCTACGGCAGTCCAGGTTGGATCCCAAAAGACGTAGCTTAAGTGAGTGTCCCCTAGTCGATGCCACATTATTAAGCTCAAACAATGGGATATCCACGGTGACGAAACCCCTCAAAATTTTGAAAGTCAGGACCAAATCAGCAATTAATCTGCGAAGTTCCAATGGCTCCAGGTCGAGTTTCCTTAATCGTTCATTCGAAGGAAGCTTCCGTATAGTGGTAATACTTCTTGTGAACCTTCGCTGGACAGACTCCAGCCTGTCAATATCCATCAGCAAGTACGGGGACCACACTGGGCTGGCATACTCCAGCAAAGGTCGCACGAATGTCTTGTAGGCCCAAACCTTGGTGTCTACACTCCCAGAAGTAAAGCAGCGAATTACAATAGCCAGTCGCCGGAAAGCCAGAGCACAAATCTTGTTACAGTGCAGAGAAGCTTTCAGGTCAGAGGTAAACCACACACCCAAATCGCGGATTACCGAGACATCAGGCAGTCTAAAACTATTTAGGGTGTATGGCAATGTTAAGTTTTGTCTCCCAACATGAAAGGTAGAACATTTTGATTCTGACAGTGGTAGCTGCCAAATCGCCGCCCAATCTGAAACATGATTAATCTCCCGGGATAAAGCGCTGCTATCAAGTGCATCAATAATTGTATTACCCAACTTCAAATCATCGGCGAATTTGAGGTTCTGAATACCAGGTCTGATGCAATGAAGATCATTTATGTAAATCACAAACAACAGGGGGCCCAACACTGAACCCTGTGGAACCCCACTGATTACATCAACCCTGGAAGATAAGGTATCCTCAATTTGGACCCTCTGTGAGCGGCCACTAATAAAGGCTGTTATCCATTTCAATAGGTCTCCTCTGAAACCGGAGTTTTCCAGCTTAAACAACAATCTGCGGTGCACCACCGATTCGAAGGCCTTCATAAAATCAAAATATATTACATCGGAGGGAACCCCAATATCAAGTGCACTCGTCCATGCATCCAAGGAAATTAGCAGCTGGTGAGTCGACGACCTACCTGGCATAAAGCCGAATTGGTCACCAAGAATCACATTATTACACTCAAGAAAACACAGCATCTGCGCACGGACAATGGATTCCATGATCTTACACGGCACCACTGTGAGTGAAATTGGACGATAGTTATTAGGACTTGAAGCGTTTCCCTTTTTAAACACAGGGGTAACGTTAGCAGTTCGCCAGACTGACGGTATATCCCCTAATATGAATGAAAGGTTGAAGATTTCAGCCAGTGGGGAGCAGATGTTAGTTGCAATCTGCTTATAAAAAAAAAGCAGAATAACCCTCTGGGCCAATAGCATGACTTGGTTTAATCCTTTGTATGGTCTCCAGAACCAGTTTTTCTGAGAAGACGACCCTGTCGCAGGTTGGTACGACGATCTCTGAGGAATTCAATGGCAAAGGTAAGTGATCATCCTTAATACTATTTAATGCAAAAATCTGGTTAAGCACATTTGCTTTTTCGTAGTTATTTGAAATAATGGAATCCCCCTGCTTAAAGGGTGGTAGCGTACGGGATATACCAGTGTTTTTACGAAAATGTCGGAAGAGAGATGATACACTCCCCTCAGAAATTGTTTTAACTTCCCTTTCACGTTGCCATTCCATTGCTTAAGCAGCATACTCTAAGCGGCAGTCATTATAGCATTTTAAAGATTCTGCAGTTTTACTCATTTTGTATTTCTTCCAAAGTTTAAGCTTAGCCCGCCCGAGTTTTAATAGTTTTGATGGTAGTTTCAATCGCGTATTAGTACGACAACGTTTGTAAACAGTTGCCGTCTTTGTGGCGTTATGTAATACCTCAAAAAAAACTTCCCATGCGTGGTCAATACTGTCTGACTGACCCAAATTAAGGGATTTCCAGTCAACTCCAGCCAGCGTTGTTGATCGCAATCCGTCGAAATTAATCCTGCCCACAGACTTGCTTGGTTGAGTTGGCAAAGAAAATGTGCAATGAACACAAAAGGACACCATGCAATGATCACTAGTACCTAGATGGTCCAGAACCTCGACTGCAAAAATAAGTCGATCATCTTGCGAAAAAAATAAGATCCAAGACATTCGTGCCACGGGTTGGCTCCGTTACATGCTGAGAAAGGCCCAGTGGGGCTAGAAGATCCAAAAATAACCGTTGGATACCGCTGCCAGTGGTTGCATTCACCCAATTTACCGTTGGCAAATTAAAATCTCCTAACAATACCACAGAAAACCTTAAAAACACCCAAAATGAATGTACACAAATCGACTATCAAGCTCTGAGCATAACCATCTGGTAAGTAGCACAACAAAAATTGAAGCTTGAATTCCGGGAGGAGAACCGACACAGCCTCGACATTAGTTGGTAGATGATCACACAATACCTTCAGCACCAATTTAAATAAAATAAGGAGACCCCAACCACGACTACCACGGTCACGACGGACCACCCCATAATTAAAAGAGGACACCAACATAGCGTCTGTGACCCCATCGTGGAGCCATGACTCTACCACAAATATCATATCATAAGTGTTGCTTGACAATAGCACATGGAAACAATCCCAGTTTTTAAGAAGGCTTCTTGCATTAATAGTTAAACATTGAAGAAGATCGAGACCTGATGATGTTGCTAGATGTGAAACACAAAGAGCACCTGCTGGTGCACCCATCGGTGTAGTGGGCTTACTCCCAATTAAAGAGCAATGTTTTCCGCCTTGGTATGAAGGAAAATTAATTCCCTACTTAAACAATCTTTTCCCTTACTGGTCAAGTGAATGCCGTCCCTAGCCATAAGTGTGTGGTCAGCGCATATGTCATGATATCTCGAAAACTACTGGACAGAATTGAATGAAACAAAAACTGGGTTGGTTATTATGCCATCAGCTACTTTTTTATACGTATTACATGTAATGGTAAGTAGCCAAATATAATTGGCCGAGCGAGCAGCACGAGTTGATAACTAATAATATATCTTATAAATTACTGGATAGAACTGACAAAAACTGGATTACTTGTTATGATATATGCTATATTTCTATTCGTATGACATGCAATATTCAGCAGAAAAATATAATATGCAATTCAGTCTTTGTTTCATGAAAATTCTTCCACTGGTTTTCGAGAGATCATCAGATATTTCGCTCGGCCAATTATTTTCCGTCAGTTAACGTAGTATTTAATAAGGGTAGAAATACGGTAGACAATATAATAAGAATTTCAGTTTTTGTTTCATGAGTAGTTTTCGAGATAGCTGATTTTCTCCATGGTTGTTATTACGACCCTCGATATAACGAAAAAGGGCGTTTTTTTTTTAACCAGAACTGTACCTAACACGACGACGCTGGAAGCGAAGACCAGGAACCAGGAGTAAGTTTAGAATATGTCCTTGGCCAACCTTGCACAGTTTTTCCTTGTTTCACTTGAGTTTAAGCTTTTTTTGTGGAGCCTTGCATTTTGCTCTTTAGATTTTTATTTTATATTTTTTTCCAATATTTATTATGAGCTCCTACACAGTTGCCTTCAGGTTCCTTATAGAGGTGTATAAACAACAATAATCATAGCGACTAATAATGCCTCTTAAAACCGTAATTTGGTGAAGCGACGTATTTACTGCGCTTCAGATAAATCATCTCAAATCTTGAATGGAGTGAACTCAAACAATTCTAATATCGAGCCGTAATTTCGCAAACATGCCAACCAAATAATTTGTTTAGGCTAACTGAATGAGAGTCCCATAATTAGAACGCAGCTGGGCCTTAATCAAATTATTCGTGTCATTCAAACGTCTTGTGTGGGCTGTTTGTACTAATTGCGAAGACGGAACCATCGAGTTTGAAGAGAAATGTAATTATGATCCGAAATTATCGTTTTACCGTTATTAATTAATTCTATGGAAAGTAACAGAAACCGGGAAATATGATGTTCTGTATTGACATGAAACTAAAAGGAAAGTCTGGTAAGTAAGTAAGATGAGCGCTTAAATACTTCTTACCTGGAGTCACCCAAACGTATTCACTGCCAAAGAGCCTTTCCTGACGTAAGGAGCGTGTAGATTTAGGCTATCCGCGCACTGAGCGACTTGGCCGCGCGGACAGGTTGCTGCAGCCAATGAAAATTATTAGTGCGTGTTTTTACATAAACGGTAAGCATTCTCATTGGTTGCAGCGACCTGGCCGCGCGGCCAAGTCGCTCAGTGCGCGGGCGGCCTTACGCTGTTAATCCATCATATCAGTCAATTGCATTTTGTGTAGTACATGCGGTGATGGTTTGTTATACACAAATAGTGATTTTAATGCCAAAAAAAAAACTTAAACCGGTTAATGTTAAGTTTATTTAAAAATAACCCAGCGAAATCCACAATGGTTGGAAACAAAGGTTGAAAATGGTATCGTCAACATTTCTTAGTGACGTCAGAACTGAGGACATAGGAATCAAGGGTCTGTTACTTTAATTGATCGAGCGAGACGAATATTTGACTGAAATTGGATTTTGTGTGGCCAGTTGTGTGTTTGGGATGCAACATTGTGTTTGTCTGTTGGCACACGTAACGTTCACAATTTTGTACTGATGGCTTGAAATTTTATTATCCCTGCCCATTTCGAAATTGCGCTTCTTATAAAAAAAATATTTTGTTTTGTCGACAATTGCTGGAGCGACGATCCATGAGAAAGAGCGTAATGGCTGGAAAAGGCTTGAAAATGGGAAAACAATGCTATAGTGTCCGCGGCCTAGCTTGAGTTCGCCCCAGAACGACACAGATAATCAATTGTATGTTTTTGGTAGCAGAGTGCCTTGTTGATATCCGAGATGGTTACAAAAACAATGGCGGCCGTCGATTAATGCCGCCCCCTCCAGGAAAACGTAGCCGCTCATAAAATACCTGCACGACTCAAGATAAACCGCGCACACAATAAGAAAGGGTGAAAATTGAGCAAAAATAAAAAATGTCCAATAAAACTAAACGTGCTCTTTTGCTTAAAGTTGCCCTTGCCCCCTTAGGAGTCTGTGCACGCTCCTGCAACAATTAATCTGTTAGTTTGAGGTCCGTGACACAGGAATTACTTGACCAATTTGGATTATTTTTTAGTAAAGCCCAATTTGCACAGCCATATCTACAAATGGGCTGAAAATATCATATTTTGGTATGCAGAGAGCGACGAATAAAAAAAAAAAATGTTGAACCTTAAGAAGACAAAGGAGGAACCAAACACCAGTTTATGAATTCTACAGTCTAGACAGTCAAATTCTATAGTTTTATTTTTCCGTTTACCACAATTTTTTTTTACTTGTATGAAAAGATAGTGACTAATTTTTTTTAATTGTGTATTATATTTGTATTTGCTCCATAGTTATTAAGCGTCGAAAAAGATTGTAAAGGTAATGACACACAAAAGGCAACATGAATAATTATTCATTACCTATTGTTCATCAGCTATAGGTATTCTGCCAGTTTGCTGTCTATACACGTGTCGATTTATCATTAGTTTTTGGAGGAAGAACGCTCATGCTACAACTCGTTGACTAACGAACTACCACACACTATAGTCTGTTCCACATTATGTTTTCAGAAAAATAACTGTATGACGCCACGTTTTCTTCCACAACGAGTGCAAAAACATGTAAATATCCCACTCGTAGACTCTAACAGTAACTGTGTAGAGTCTACAATTGTGATATCCATATGTTTTTTTGCAGTCATAGTGCAAGGAAACGTGGCATCATACAGTTAGTTTTCTGCAAACATAATGTGGAACAGACTATAGGAATTAATCAAACAACTACGTTATTCAGCCAAACGTCAATAAAGATTAAGTAAATGCAGGTCCTTCCTTTGCAGCAATAGGGAACCACACAACTTAAAAAGGAAATTGTTGAGATTTACCCTTTCCAAAAATCCTTGTTTAAATGGCTACGGGGCTAAGTACTAACTCTATACAAAACTTATTCAAGATTTTAAGTTACACTTTATCTTTCGTAGTAAGTATTACCTTGTCAATCCATTAAGTTCCCATGCACAGAATTTTAGAATTAGTTTTGTGTTTATAGTTCAACTAGCATCGTACCCGGCTTCGCCCGGGGATTTGTTTGACCCGTGGTTGTTTCCCAGTATTTGCTCGGTGCTGCCTGATCGTTAACTGCAACAGTCGATTTTTGTTTGTGCAACATTCCCCCTTTCCGCCAATCCACTCCCTCCTCTCCTCCTTTTATCCCGTCCTCTCCCTCTCCTCTTAGTTTCCTTCCCTTTCTCCACTAAGCTGTACGTAGTTGAACACGTACCCGGCTCCTGGCTCCCGGGTCCCGTGCTTGTTTGTTTGTTCTCTTCTAGGTTCAGTTAATACGTAATCGTATGCTTAATGGTACCAGCTCACTTTGCCCTCCCCCCCCCCCCAACTTCCAGTCTTTAGCTGTGGCTTAAGCGATGCGTCCCGTGTGAAAAAGAAGTGTGCATAACGTCATGTAATACTTGCCCTTGAGATTACCACGGTGTTTAGTTAGAAGGATAACTATTAGAGCCAATTGTTAGTCGAGGCAACAATGTGCCAATTTCAACTTCTTTTCAGGGCAACAACGTCCCAGTTTCAACTTCAATTCAAAGAATTGACACACTCGCACGTTTTCATTGTTCCCCTTCCGGGGGTCGTCGTTGCGGTTGCTTCATTTCTGCTATGAGACTTTGGTTTATAATGTAAGATGGTTTATAATAACGTTTTAAAAAGCCAGCAAGTGCACACGTATACAATAAAATGCGACGTTTCGGGATTTATCATCCCGTTGTCAAGCAAAAAATATATTTTATAGCATAAGCTACAAGTCACAAGAGAGCACTTAAATGGTTTCCCATTTTAAAGAAAAGCAAGCCAGAGCAGTAAAAGGTAAAAAATAAAAAGTTAAAATAGATAAAAAGTGAAGCCCAGTCAGCGCAAAAGCTGAACTGGGACGACCTCTTCCTAACGAAGCAGGGAAGAAGTAATTTGTAGAGCGGAGGTGGTGGCTTTTTATGTTGGATGGCCCTGGTGGGAAAAATTTGCGATTCCAAACCATTTAAGTGTATCTTGTGACTTGTAGCTTATGCTATAAAATATTTTTTTGCTTGACAACGGGATGACAAATCCCGAAACGTCGCATTTTATTGTATACATGCGCACTTGCTGGCTTTTTAAAACGTTACTACTTTGAGTGCTTTTATTCTGTCAATGGTTTGTAATGTAAGATGTAGGTATTAACATGGATCAGGGCCTTTTCAACGCTAATTTAATGTGATTACAACATGGTTGTTGTCATTCGTGTTGGGCAAGTGTAAAATTTTGAAACTCTATAGTTTTCCGCAGAATTGACATAGACCAACGAAATTCGATATTTGGGCTCGTGCCATAACTATTTTACTGCATCAAAAATGGTATTGACAACAACCGAACCGCTTGGCCTGCACAGAATTTGTTGTTATTGGCTTCACTAGTGTATCTGTTAAGCAACAAAATCATGCACTTCGAGTTAAAAGCGTGAAATTTTGTACACAAGTCATTCTCAGCAGGACAAATCGAACTAACTATGGAAATCCGTTGAGATACCCCCCAAGGCAATGAATGCCCTGTTTGCCTACGTTTTTCAAATTTTTCTCTGAACTTCGGATTATGTTCCTCTTTGGTCCCTCCCTTCGCCCCTGGGGTGTGCCACTGCTTCTAACCTTTTACAATGGAAAACTCCACCTATCTTGAATTCTATCTTGAGTTCTCCGCAGAACGGACACAGATAATCGATTGTACGTTTTCAGTAGCAGAGTGCCTTGTTGATATCCAAGATGGTTACAAAAACAATGGCGGCCATCGATTAAAGCCACCCCATCCAGGAAGACGTAGCCACTCACAAAATACTTGCAGGACTCAAGATACAACCGCGCACACAATAGCTAGCGTCTTTAACCCCTGCCATAGCTTCATCTGCTGTGTTGTTTTTGATTCCGAAGTAACCATGAAGATGCTGCCTCGTTAGACCACAACGAAACTATTCGTGTACAACACCTATGAGAATGCGACTTGATGGTAATTTGAGGAGCTTTACTGATATACTATACACCGTATGAAATTAATATGAAGGCTCAGGCTGCCTTGTGAACGTGTGTTCAAATTTGTAATTACCGAAAAGCGTAGAACATCGAGAGGTTCACTAGAAGTAGATTTCGAAGTTTTTATGTCTGTGTGTCCGTCAGCCCGATTTTTTTTTTCAAAGAGCTTATCACGGGAATCAAAATTGGTATGCAGCTAGGACTATACGTATAGCTAGATGTTGATGAATACCGAATTCGCAATGTTATCCCGTCATGCTAATACGTTATCAGCGCGACTAAAGTGTCCGCGGCCTGTCTTGAGTCCTGCATGAGCGGCTACGTTTTCCTGGAAGGGGCGGCTTTAGTCGACGGCAGCCATTGTTCTTGTAACCATCTTGGATATCAACAAGGCACTCTGCTACCAAAAACATACAATTGATTATCTGCGTCGCTCTGGGGCGAACTCAAGATAGGCCGCGCACACTTTAGATGCAAAGGCAAAAGCTACGGAGTTGGAGTTGTTAGTGCAGTCATGGCCAGACAACATTTCGGCCTGACCGATAGCGATTTTAAGGAGTTACACAATATGGTCGCCACGAAGTAACGTTGCTGAGGGCTTTGCTATGCGCGATGTAGGCATGGTCATTAGTTCAGCCAGCCGGTAATATTACGGTTTTTTGCCCGTTGGTCTCGACACCTATAGGAAGCTAGTGACGGTTTTCGAAATAATAATTATATGTAGATTTGCCTGACAAATTTGTAGCTTTAAAATAATTTTTAAAGTTACCACCCAGCTACAAGTTAAGCTATTTCTCTGCGCTTGGAATAAATAGCGACACGTTCACGCATCCAGAAAGTATTTCAAGTGAGAGAGCGGCAGCTTCTTAGTTGTCATTCTTTTGAGGTGTAGCCATGACCCTCGGCTGACGGAAAGCGGCAACAGACAAATCAATCGAATCAGCGGGATTTTCAGCGGCCACATTGTCCAATCCAGTTGTGCATGCTTGTGGCCGGACGATGTGCCGGTACTGTAGTATATATAGCCATGGTTCGGTTTGATTGCAAAATAACTTTCATTTGCGAGACACAGGCGATCTATGCGAAAAAAAAAACTACTTCGGAAGCAGCTACACATGATGAATACAGCACGTCAAGCATAAATACAACTTACGTTAGATTTTTTTTTTCTTTCATCATTTTCGGGACCGCTGAATCTGGGTGGATCGAAGATTTAGCAGCAGCCGCCATTTTGCGAGCGTGCTTGATTCGCTTGTGCCGAAATGACGTCACAATGTCCTTCAGTTGTTTGCGCGGTGCAAGTTGAGTGTATTTCTAATTGCTTTCTAGCTGTACACATAATAGTGCTGGTTGTCTCCCAAGTCTGACCCCCCCCCCACCCTAACTACGTTTTGTCCAATTGTTGTGGGACTTTCGACAACACATCTTAGAATCTTTAGTCTGGAAAGTATTTAAGCCCACACTCTGGGAATGTCTCATGAAGTGAGTGTTACCACAACCTCCTTATAGTATAAAGGAGTTGCACGAATAACGAAGTATTTTTTAATACTTTTTTTTTATGAAAATAGAAAATGCCGTAGCACAATGTACAGTCGTCAACACATCCAACTTTATTTTCGTGGGGTGCGAGTTTTATGCAACAACGTCTATTGTTAGGCCATACTTAAATGCTCGATCGACGGGAGACACACATTGTTTCATTTTCTCATTGTTCAAGATATGCCAGAAGCTTGCTTGCTTGGCCGTATGGGCTTCGTCGGGCAGATGAAGTTGGTTAAAGTTGGTTGAAGTTGGTCGAAGTTGGTTAACCAGAAGTGCATGGTCAAAGCTCGCTAAAACCTTTTGAACCTTTTGAAGAAACTTGCTAGTATGGAAAAAAAATGATGAGGTAACTATGGAAAGTATAGAAGAAAACACAAACCACTTGTTCACTTGTCATTGTTTGCTTATGGCTTGTGTTTTTATATACTTTGCTATTATAGGCTTGTGTAAGGTTGTATACAATGATAAGATAAACAAATAACTCAAGGAACCAACTTGAAAGACTGCTTGAGATAGACGTGGATTCACGGGGGATTCCCAAATCCCAGCAAAATTAACGAAAAAAAAATTCAGGTGTCCCAAATTGGTAAAACTTATCGAATGCAGCCTTCTTAGATAATGTCTACTATATTACTACCGAACGTGGTTGAGTATCGAAACATGGAATTTCAGGATTTGGTAAGCAGCATATAGCAGCACCATCTAATGACAAAATAATTTATGTAACCGAAAGTTACCTTTCTTCTTCCACACTTAATTAAATTAATAAACACAGTAAAATAAAAAGGAAAAAGTAAATAAACCTAATTCTGCCCTAACTCTCTTGCAGTACGAAATAATTAAAATAATAATTAGCCCACAACATATACGAGAATTAAAAACAATTAATTACCTGAGCGAGCGAAGCCGAATACTGGACTCAAATTGGATTTTGTTTATCTGTTAGCCTGTCTGTCGGTCTGTCTGCGTGTGTGTTTGTCATTTTGGAAACAAATAACGGCCGCAATTTTATTTTCGTTTTGGTTAAACTTTCATTTACATTTATACGTTGCAATACAAAGTAGCAAAAATACTTGACCAAGCGACAAAACACGTGTTAGTATCTAATAACTCGAAAACAACTGGGTAGAATAGGAGGGGAAAACGATACTTAGGTTTTTACCAGATATCAACGGGAGAGCGCCCGTGTATGCTCAGATCACGTAGCCACCTCCGTGGGTACAAATCACAGCGCATGCATGGATGTATAATAGACAGCCCTGTGATTTGGTGACGTTTTCATTTTTTTTTTAGCTCTTATGACAAGATACTACTGTGTGGCCTTTGGCTGTAATTTTGGCTGTAAAAAATACGAGATAATCCACCGAAATATTCACGTATAAAGAACATCAAATTTTTTTAAATACATAAAATCTTGGCAAGTTCCAGAAATTCACCATACCATGTTTAACTTGGCCTAGTTTGTGTGTGTGATTTTTTTTTAATTTGGAAATGGGGGAGGGGGGATGATGAAGAGGATCAAAGAGTATGATGATTTCTCCTCGGACAGCCTCGGTAGGACCGGTGAGGGGAGGAGATGGGACAGGAGGGGGCGGAGAAAGTGCCAAAGGTAGAGTATTTATAGGAACTAGCGTGAATTTAACACGTTTTCCGACACCTTACTTATTTGAAACAAGCGTCTCTTGAAGTGTGTGTGTGTGCGTGCGTCGGGGGTGGGGGTCCACAGTGTTGCGCTGTAAGCTAGCCTATCTAAGAAATCATCATGATAAGGTTTAACTGATACAAAGTCAAAACAGCAAAGTAACACAAATAAACCTTCGTGTAAGGTTTCACGTACTTGTACTGTTTAGTCCACGTGAAACCTTACTGCTGTATTCAACCATTAGACACGTAAATAAAATCAAAACCATGTCACAACTTTCAAAATTGTTGTAAGAATAATATAGTGCATAATATAGGCTACACACTCGCCTACTTTCGAGGATAAATTTTTCATCATTATTTTAGTCGGGTCGTCTCCTACATGTTCATCCTATTGATACATACACCAGTTTTTAAGATTTCATGTTCAAGACTTCAGGACTGGTATTTCATTTTTATTATCAACGATATTTCGAGGATTTCAAGGAGTCGCACAAACCCTGAATTAGTTAATCTGTAGGTCTGTACTAAGCACACTAAAAGTATGGTTTTTACGATTTCTCAGCGAGAGTAGAATGAACCAGTCAGACATATCTTGTTCTAAAGTAAAAACTAAAAAACATGCGAATACAGCAGTAAGATTTCATGTGACTAAACAGTACAGGAACACTGCGGTATGTGAAACCTTACACGAAGGTTTATTTGTGTTACTGCTGTTTTGACTTCGGATCAGTTAAACCTTACCTTAAACATGAAACGAGCTCGTTTTTGTTTTCTAATTTAAAATGGGAGGAAGTCCCAAACATTATTAACGAAATAAAGCTTTAGCTACGAATTTTTTTTTTTTTAAATAAACCTTGGCTTTAGAGTTTCAGTAAATAGGCTCCACTCAAAACCAAAACTGGTATAAGTGAAGCCGGCAAGTTTCCAAAAAAGGTCGGCCTTTGAAAGTAGTGATAACATTCAACCAGAGAAGGGCCGCTAAGGTTGAAATCTATTAGCCAAGTTAATAGTACCGACTAATATTTCGAAAGTTAATTAAAAACTAGAACATTCCTACTTGCGGTATAGCAGTTTTCAAGTTTTCATTTAATGTTCAAATTATTATTTGGTATGATTAACTTGACTATACCAGTTTTGGTTTTGGGTGGATATCACAACTTTCATAGGACTGTGAATGTACAAAAGGTCACATGGTCATATCGTCACTCAACCTTATTTTCTGGAAAAAATTTGTGTCTAAATTTTCTCATTCATAATTTTTACATTTGTCATTGCCCAATTAGCCGTTACATCAGCCAAGTTGACACAGTTTGGTTTGTTGTATATTCATTCTTCACATGGTCTAAGTTTATTCAATCTCAAGTTTTATCATACTGCCTTATAAAGTTAACGCTTATTTTCGTTTGTTTCTTTCACTCAATCAGCGCATCGCCCCCTCACTCTCAGTTGCTCCTTCCGAGCTTAACGTTCGTTACGCAATGAAGTTGGAATTGCTCAGTAAATCACAATTAGTCCCATCTACTTGGCTGATCGTCTATTAGCAGCCCCACACCAGCACGTGTCGAGATTAAACAGCAAACTTGAAACATTGCTAAAACAGATTTCTTTTTTTTTAAAGTTATTTTTTTCCTACTTGATTGTGTTCACCCTGTGCTCTCACGACCTGCATTTTGTTTCCAACTTTTCTTGCAATGAAAGACTCACTCTGTCAGCGGGATTTGTTGTTTTTGTGAGCCGACTCTTTGCAAACAAAATTTATTCTTACAATTAAAAAATTAAATGATGCGTGTATAACACTTAAGCAAGTTATAATACACCGTTGAATTACAATACAAACAATGGTTACAGCAATAATTTGGCATTTACGCGCTACTTCATGGTCACATGCTTTTAGCTGCAACCCCCATTTTAGAAAAAGATATTTCCCCGTTCTACTCTTTACCTATGTGTCAAAATTTAGACATGCAAACTTTCCCTAACGAGCTGTAGACGTGGCTTTATACCGTATGGAAATTAACATGGGAGCCCCGTCCTTAGCTAGCCACTAACACAAATCAACGTTATTGAGGGTTCTTTTTCTCCATAAAGGACACGTTCCCACACTTTAATGTTATGGATTTCTTCGTTACTGGACCAAAATACCCGATTCCAACAATTTGCAAAGATTTCTACTTCATGGGGAACACCAGTAGGCTGAAATCAGGTATAATCTCGTTACAGTTGAAAGCAGGGAGCTTGGATTACACGTAGCTTTGATAGGATGGACCCACTTAGTATTACGCTGTACCGCGAGAAACCGTACGAGATTGGGGGAGCTGCTTTGTATACTACAAACGCGTCTGACGTTTCTGCTCCCATTTTTCGCGCCATTTTACCGATTCTTGCATCTCATTGGCTTTTGATTTTTCCGATGAATCGACACAAAATTGGACAACAAACGAACAAGTACGCTTCATCAAACGTAAGCCGGACCACTCCAATTGCTTAAATTGTTTTAAAGTGCAATAACCTACCAGCACAATCGACAATGCTTCTAAAAATCGCAACGTTTGTTATCAGAAGGAGAGCACCGTCACCAGCGACCATCGTGAACGCATGCCATTGTTTTGGTTTCTACGCAACTACGTCAGTTACTCTCGTCTCGGGTGATCTGGTAAGAATTTTTCGTTTTATTTTAATAATGTGTGATTTAACGTTCAGCAAAGATTGAGAGATTAGATATTTCATAATTATTCATTAATTTCGTTGAAAACTACTGGCTAGTTAAAACAAACCTTTTTGTTGGTTTCGAAAAACCAAGCGTCGTCTGCTTCGAGGATTGGTTTGGGAGCAAAAACGTCACTAACTGAATCTCGCTCGTCTATCCCTTACCACGAGAAATAGCTGTGCTTAGCTCAGACGCGTTCGCCGAGTGGGGCCACCCTATCAAAGCTACGTATAATCTAAGCTCCCTGGTTGAAAAATTGTCTGTTATAGTGCCAGCCTTTCTGCATGGCGGTGACACACTAGCGTGTGTCTAGATAACCCAAACTTTTTAATTTTAATTTATTTGACGAGGGCCGTGGCCAAATGCCATATGCCCAATTACAAAACAATAATAATAAAAACATACAACATACATACGTTTTAATTCAATTCAAATTTATTACGAGAGAATGCAAGGCCCACATCACGAATACAACAATGGTCTGCCTGTCTGAGATGTCCAGTGGTTAGCGGTTATAAGCTTCTGGCACAAATTTTCGTTGTTAGCATCTAACAATGAGTGGTGTTGCTGCAAAAATGGTGCTCACGAAAATAAAGTTGGAAGTGTTGACAACTGTACATTGCACACGCACCAAAATTCTTCGTCTGTTTGAAATTCATGAAATTAAACCTCCGGTGTCTTTGTTTTGACGTAGACTGGACAAAAAAGTACGTAGCAAGAAGCCATTGTTGTTAAACTTTAATAACTTGGTGTCAATGCAGTGTTTTAAGTTTAAAATCTGCGTATCACGCGTCACGAGTACCTTTCCGCAGTTCAATCCGCACACTAGAGCATTTCTTTTTTGGCGAGTTCGCAGCGCGACAGGTGGCAGAATCGGAGGTTAAGTGGACGACGCGTAGATTTCTATTGCCAGGCCTTATAACATGTAAGGAAGCCTTGGTGTTACAGAGTATACAACTCAACTAAACGTTCATAATTTTCCTTTTAATTTTATTTACGATTAATCACTCTTAACGTACACTTACCCTATCTTTAATTTCCAAGCCCAATATCTGGCTCCAAATGGCTCCTCTCAGATTCTGCGGACATCCCCGTTTAGCAAATTCACGGGCCAAGGGGGCGTAATTTCTATGCAGAACTGAAATTAATAAAAATTAGTCGTTACACGTTGTCAGAACGGGAGAATTAGATCAAAAGTGGGCGTAATTGCGTAAAGTATTGTTTTGAAATTTTTAACTCGCCTCGCTTTCCCAACTGTTCTCGTTGACTCTTCACAGTTTCGGAAGTTGGACTGTTGTCCGTGACGCCCAAATGCCCAACGCCACTTACAAGTTCGGGATAAAATTGTTGCTGAACACGAAGAAATAAAATAATCAAATTTAATAAATGAAATTATAGCTGTAAATATTAGTGACAAACAAAGAAGAACGAGGGAGCCCCAAAGTTGTGAACAACTAACGAAGACTATGGGAAGCAATAATGATGAAAAGAATCACGTGACATTATGAGTCCAGCGTTTGAACCCGTGTCTCTGAATTGAGTCGCCAATCCAGTAGATAACAGGGATATCTTGACATACTTATCATTATTAAATGACAAGCGAGTAAACATCAGTAAACAACAGAGTAACACCAGAGGATGCGTCACCTCCAGGCCTCCAACCTGAAGAAACACACACTACAGGCTACAAAAAGGCTATTAAAAGAAATTAGTTCTAAACTTAACTTTGATATAGTGTCGAGTTATCGTCGGTGTCTAGTGAATTTTGGGCTCAATCCAAAGATGGCGCGAGATTTATTTCGTCATTATACCTCCAACCTAGAAGAAGTAAATACAGGTGCACACGTGCGTTTTTGTAATGCGCGTTGACGCTGCGGTACCGCATTTGCGGTTTGGTTTACGTGACATCTGTTGGGTACTGCACACGTACCTGCGTCGACGTTGCGTTACCGCCCGCCGCTCGTGCGGTCGTTTTGCACCGCACTTCTTCCCCGTCAACGCAGCGTTACCGCAGCGTTAAAAAAAAACGCAATTGCGTCTCTGAGTACCTTGTGTGACTTGAGCGGTGCACACACCCCGTCGTTTACCGCAAAAGCGTTACCGAACAGCAAACGCATCTGCGGTTTCTCAGTACCTTGTGCGACGTGAGTGCTGCACACATCGGTGATTTAGCGGAAAAAGCGGAAACAAAAATGGCGGTCAATTGCGACGACATTGATATAGAACTATTTATTTGGGAGGTAAAAAAATCACCCTGAAATATGGAATGGTATGGGAAAATTGCACGTTTTCTTCGATACACCTCCATGGTTTGGCACGTACTGCCATGATTTCACAGTCATGTGTGCATTGGCTACGTCAACGCAGCGGCACCGCAGCGTCAACACAAGTTAATAAAACGCACGCGTGCATTGATTGGCTGCGTCAACGCAGCGGTAACGCAGCGTCCACGCGGTTAAAAAAACGCATGTGTGCATCGTCCCTAAAACTTCTGTTTTATTTTTGCTTTCACGTTTTTACTTTTTTTGTTTGAAGGAAATCCGGCAATAATAATAAGCATAATTTCAAAATGGATGCGTGATTGCAAGATGGCGAGGATTACAGATTACTAATGACGGTAGCACATTTATTGTTTCAATTGTTAACAACTATTGTCTTTATTCTAAAATTTGAAGAAATCTAACTATAATAAGGATAACTTCTAAATAGCCGTCTGATTTCAAGATGGTGATCATTAGAGATTACAAGTGACGATGACACGACTCATTGTTTCAGTTGGTATCAACTATATCGCCTATATTCTGAATTTGAAGAAAATCGGACGAAAATAAGCATAATTTCAAAACAGTAATTTATGGATCGGGCGCAGTGTCATTTTTATGCTCTTTAAAAAGTTGTTCCTGAATTCTAGGGTAAATGAGGGACTTGTATTTGTATGTGACAATAATAAACATAAGTAAACAAACACAAATTAAAATGAACACTTGAAGACAAGATCTTTCTTGCCTCCACGCTTTACTTAGAGGTTTGACGGGAACCCAGCTAAAGCCATACAGCCACAAGGTGAGAGGGACATTTTACTAGGTAATTCCTAGGGTCTTTTACATGCCACAATCGATATGAGCACGTGACAGAACAGCCCCCCGCCCCCCCTTCACGTCTCGAAAATGCTGGGGGTGGCTGAGGTCAGCCTCAAATGCAGAACCTTTGGCATGTGAGATAGTCGTCCTAACTATCTGGCTACCCTGACCACTCAGTTTGATAAGCTAGTGATAAACTAAGGCTTTTAAGGTGTTTGCCAACCAATCTTGGAATACGCGAGTCCTGTTTGGTCTCCACACTTATCGGGAGATATTGACAACGTCGAATCTTTTCAGTGAAATTTCACTAAATACCTGTATGGGATGAAAAACAAATCCTTCACTGAACGCTTGGCAGTCCTTAAGCTAGAATAATTGGAATGTCGCCGTCTTGTGGCAGATTTGGCTTTAATTTTTTACGTTTTGTGAGGTCACATTGATTTTCCGGCAGATTGATCTTTTTTTTGTTTTTACCTTGCGTGAAGGTGACCGGACCCGTCGCCACTCAAAAAGCATGTTGTGCTCGGGCAAGGCGATATTGTAGAAAGTTTTTCTTTGCTATTTGCGTGGTGAATGTTTGGAACTCTCTACCTGGTGATGTTGTTGAGCTAAACTTTAAAAAATCTGACCTTCATAACTTTTTAAGATGGCTCTTCCGACATTACCATATTCTTATAAATTTTATTTTTTTGCTTCTTATTTTTTTTTACCCTTGTTTTTACCCTTTGAAATGACGTCAGCCACTAGGCCATTTTACCTATTTGTTAAATTAGGCTAGGTGTAATTTACATGCGTCAATTATTATTCGTCGAGGGTGGGGAGAGGAAAAATTCATTTTTGATCCTCGAAAATGATACTTTCAGCAATTAAAATTTCTAAAAAAACGCCTTAACTTTTGGGTTAACCCCCATTACGTGAGTATTTACCTGGATTTGAAGTTGCTACTAACACGGCTGTAGGTTTTTTTTTTTTTTCAATACACGTTATAAAAGCCTTTCCTTGGCTCAGGAGGGTCACATTTTTTTACCTTGAATGGGGAGGTCAAGATTTTTGTACGGTTATTATTTTTTTTTTTTGGGGGGGGGGGGGGGAAGGTTGAAAATATGATAGTCACATTTTCATTTTGTCCGTTCCGGGCCATAAAAAAATAAGTCGGCATAATTTCACCTACAACCCACTGACATTGCTGGGGGCCTTTTTAACGTTCTGGCACTTGGACCCGGGGGCTGCCAGTCCGGGCCTGGGTTTACGGACCGCACTGTAAGGTTAGCCACACACCAAATTAGACATTTGTCTCGCGACGAGACGTTGCAAGACAAAACGTCGCATCTGGTGGAGAGACCCCACCGGACGAAACTAGAAGGAGCTTCGCTTTGCAGTCGTGAGAACGCCTAAAAACGTCTCGCTACAACGTCGCATCCGGTGTGTGGCGCTCATCTCATTCCATATATGGTTGTGGAGACGTCTGCAAGTTGAGACAGGTTACGATGTGCTGTCGTGAGACCAAACGACTAATTTGGTGTGCTGCCACCCGTACGATTGGTTCGCGATCTACGTGTTTGATAGTCGTGGTCTAAACTTGACAGCAGTTCAAATAATTTTTTTACTTTTGCCTTTTGGATCACCTGATCGTACTTTTGTGGAAAATAGCAAAAACATAACAATACAAAAAAAACACACAAAAATTCCATGTGGGGAGCCGAACTTCCCTCGATTTCATAAATAGGAATACATTTTCTACCCATTTTACGGATTCTTCATCAGAATTGCAAAAAAAAAAAAAATATAAGCAATAACAATTTCTATCAAAACAGTGAAAGTATGGCTAAGCAACTTAAATAACAAAGAATTTAAAAATCACCGAGAATTTAAAAATCATGGCTGGAACTTATAGTCGCTTGGCAATTTTTAAGGTTCGTATAGTTACTCAAGTTGTTTTAGCCATACTTTGACTGTTTTGTGAGTAATACTAGTGACGCAAAAGCTGGGCACATTGTTAGACGGTCACTACTCACCAAGTATTTTAGATCCCTTACACACAAAGGCACTTGAATCGTTCCCCATGTTTTTCCAAAACTGCAAAAAATAATAATACACCGAACTGAAGTCAAAACCCAATAGGAAAACCAAAACAGATCGATGACTTCTAACTGGGGATTGCACAGTATAGCTGTGGGTCGTTGTGGCCCGAATGCAGTAAGTATCAGAATTTAGTTTCAGCACTTTTAGCGGATAAGAAGGAGTTACAGCCAGTAGAGTTTACAATTTAAAAGACACTACCTTTCGGGAGGTCAACAACCTTTAATCTTCAGGTGAAAATAAAACACTTAAAACATTAAAAAATTTCTGCCGATTCGCCAAATCCATAAAAACAAACCCTTCAGGCATGGTCCAGGCCTAAAACTTTAAAATTTAAAAAAAAATATTTTACATACCAATTGATACTACGTGCCAAGTCGTTCAGAACCACGTGACATCACTGCCTCCTTATTATCACTCCACTTTCGGGCGCCCATCTGGCAACACGTACCATCAATTGGTATGTAAGATATTTTTTAAATTTTTAAGTTTTAGGCCTGGACCATGCCTGAATGGGTTGTTTTTATGGATTTGGTGACTCGGCAGATAGTGATATGAATTTTTAAATGTATTCAGTGTTTTATTTTCACCTAAAGACGGACAGTCGACCTCCCGAAACGTAGTGTCCTTTAAATTGTGCACGATACTGGCTGTAACTCCTTCTTTTTGTAAGTGTCAGAAGTCCTGTCCGCCCCCCGACTCCGATAAAAGTAACACCACTTTTGCTACAAAAGACTGATGTGCAGATTATTAATTTCATGCAGTAGGCTATGGTGTCTTGAGTCCCTGCCATGTAGGCCTTTCTTTAAACTTCCATGTGTACATAAGTCAGCTGCAAGATTCGATCGTGCGTCCTCATGGGTCATAGTCCAAAATCGTGATTACTGGGCTGTGCTTTGGTCGCTATGCTCGCATTTCCAGGCAACCATCACAACGATTGCATTTCGGGTTGGATTTCGTTTCAATTTTCATTCATTCTCAACACGTACAGGCTGAAAAAGTAAACACGGATGAAAACCCATTGGCATTTCCGTTGGGCTTATATGTCAGACTGCATGAGTGATTATCTCCAATTTCACAGAATCTATTTTCGCAGAATTTAATTTCGTAGAAAAAAATTTCCATTTCTGCAGAAATAAATCTTGAGGCCAGTATTCTGCGTAAATGGAATTCTAAACTCGCAGAAATCATGTAGATTTTCTCAGAATCAAATTTGCGTTAGAAAAAATATGAACTGCTACCCCCCGATGAGCTGCATTGGACATAACCAAGCTTAGGGGCTGCGTTGGACATGGCCCAGTTTAGGAACGAAAACAAATGCGAATATTTGTGTGTTGCTCGTCCCGTGTCAATGAAAAATCGTGAAAAATCCTTCATTTAAGATTGGTAGTGGAGGAAAATTTAGGTTTTGGGTTTGTTTAACACCTCTGTAATGTGTGGCACAGTGGCAACCCGGACCACTGTGCTGTGACTGAGGTTGGCGCTATGACCTTTCTGTTAATGCGCCATTTAGCCTCAACCCCCCCCCCCCCCCCACATCATTCATGTACAGTTAGAGTATTATAATTAGGTACATAAAATAAGCTGGGTCATGTCCAATGATGCTCGCTCATCAAGGGGTAGCAGAACGTATGTTTTTTTTTTCTGAAAATTTGGTTCTGCAAAAAATGGACATAAATTCAGCGAGTTTCTTTTCGCAGAATCTGTTTTCATATACTCAAAATTTATTTCTGCGGAAATGGACATTTTTCAATGTACGTAGTCAAATAAGAAGGTTATGCAATTAAATGTATGTTCCAAACAAGGGTCACACACAAATTTCTACGGTTTTATGTTTACATTTATTAGCAATGTTTTTTTTTTAGTTGAAGCATAACTAGAATTTGGGCTGATTCAACAAAAAAGTAAGAGAATAGCGATAACTATTTCCGAAATAAATGCAAAGAAATTAATTATTTACAAAAATAATTCATTATGGTTTAGATTTTGCGTTACTGAAATAAAAATAAAAAAACTAAGCTAACTGGTTTCAAGAGGAAAAACAATAGGAAGTAATTAGACACAAATGAAAGTATCTGTTAATACTGGTAATGCGGTTGACCCCGGAACTAATTTGACACAGTACTGAGGAAAAAAACATTCGGTAATCTATTACCACAGAACTATATACAACAAATTTGTCCAAACACCAAGAAGCCAAACAGTAATAACCGTAAGGACATGTTTACGCAACAAGTCATTCTCGCTCGCCGAATGCTATTTGCTAGTCAACCTTTATTTATTTATGATTAGTTTACCGTTGCTACTAAATGAATGCGGTAATAGATAACAAATTGTATGTATTATAAATAACAACACGGATAAAGAACAAAGAGCTACAGTAATTTTAAACTTTGCTACAAGATTGTTGTCATTTCACGCTATTTTCCAAAATTTGCCATTCTCCCTCAAAGTACAGCTTCTAGCAATGATCAAACGTCGGTAGAATAAATAGCTTCTCTCAGGGAGAATTCAAAATCCAACATGGCGTCCATTTCGTGGCTATCGAATCGAAGACAAACCATACAAAAAACAGTCCGTCGTCTTGTACTGTAGTAAAAATTGTTTTCTTGTTGTCATAAATCGACGCTCAAATGTTGCAACATCGTACGCCGTGTCGCAAGGCACGAGGAGAAGATTTGCGTCTGCGTCGTTGCTATAGTTACTAATACGCATAGACAACTCGAAAACCGCATAGTCCGGTAAAGGCGAGAAGCAGCCATCTGATTTAGTATTGATCAAGTAAAGCAAGAAAGTGAGCGAGAAAACTGTCGTTGCGTAAACGAGCTCTAACAACTCATGGCTTTCGTGAATCCTAGTGCACATTTTCAACTGCCACCCACAGTTAGGAGAGTGGCTGAATGGGCGACCGTTGAAAATGTTCACTAGGGTGCACAAAAACTCCTGAGTTGTTAAGGATATTACTGTACATGGCTTCCCTGTTTTTTGAACAATTCAGTAATTCTGTTTTTCAATTGCCTTAGTCCAACCTTAATCCACAGACCGACAGATGAGTTCCCAAAACCGTGCAGCTTTGGTGCAGTTGAACCACACACCCACTCGATTTCTCCGCCACTGCTGGACTGCATATCTGAAAAATTTGCTCAGTACCAGTGCTGTGTATGGCGGTGTTCTGGTTAAGGACCTGATCCGTTTGTTTCAGCCTTAAGTCTACAGAGATTCGCAGGAAAATTGTTAGTTTAGACTCCAGTATATCAGTGTCTCACAATGAACTTCCGGACATATTTTTGTTTGTTTGTAAATACGCGGAAGGCTTAGCTTCTGATCGTTGTTTTGACCACACCAATCATATTCCGTACACTTTCTAGCGATAGAATTCATGGGAAATATTCCTAAATGCTTTCCCTGAGTACCAAAATGGGATCTCTTCCAACTATGCTAAATGCAAGGTCCTGCACCTTGGGTACAATGATCGTAAATGCAAGTACTCCATCGGTTCTACGATTCTCCAAACTGTTACCGAAATACGTGACCTTGGAATCATTGTTGAGTCTCACATAACACTTCCCAGGCCATTGCTGCGGCTTCCAAAGCTAGACGTAATGGTAATTTTATTCTCAAGTATCTCACTTCAGCTAGACCTTCCATCTTAAAACTAATTATCACATGTTATGTAAGACCCCATTTTGAATACTGCATCCAAGCACGGAGAGCATTTTATCAGAAATCTTTTCAACTGCTCGAATGCACCTTTCCGTATTTCACCGAAAGTTCAGTCTTCCTTTCTGCTCTTCCCTATACCACGGAAGGCTGGCATGCCTTGGTCTTACTTCCCTCAGTACTCGCTTTGACAGGAGTGACCTGTTTTTTTTTGTTTTTTTTTTCAAATTCTACATAACTACGATACTCTCTCACCTAACACCTTCTTGACCGTTGCCCACTCTAATATTACTCGTGCTCACCGCCACAAACTGCTGCCAAAATCTCTCAAAACTAACACAAGGACGGGCGTTTTTTCACAGAGAGTTGTAAGTCTGCGGAATGGACTCCCACGACACATTGACAGTGCCTCCAGTATCGATAACTGGAAGTCTTCTTTTGACGACTTGTCTCCCTTTTAAATTTTGCTTGGGCACTAGAGTCTAATCTGCCTTTGCCGTCAACCCCTTTAATTTAATTTAACTTACTTCAGCTGTTTTACTGGCGACTGGAATAGTTTAAAGGGCAATTACATCCATTTTGACATGCATGCTTTACTTTTGGATCACTTATTCAATAACTAAACACAAGAACTGCAGTAAGAATACGTTACGTACGTCCGATACAACAATTTAATTACTGCATCACCAAAACACGACACGGAGACCGCCATTGTTTTGCTGGAACGCACATAAATGAATGCCGACAGATGTCATTTTTCGATTTCGACTCGCAGCCGATTGAGATAGCTCTATTGGCTGTGAGAGCTCAAGCGTCCGACGGCCTTAGCTGCCCGACAGTTGTA
>JAHWFP010253219.1:74865-93008 GCA_023313725.1 Lithobius niger
ATGCATTTTATTCATTTATATATATTTTGTTAAATTTTATTATATTTTATTGTATTGCAGAAATGTTGACAATGATACCCGGCTTTTCCCTCCACTTGTCCCTCACGTTTGGCGATGCCATCGGGGACCACTGTGTCCCTGGTAGGTCTAACCTTGGTGGTAAGGCATTCGTGACCCCAACCCAACACCACATACCCTTCCTTTACAGCCGGGCAATTGTCTTCGTTTTAATGTTTTAAACTCTTAAACATTTGTAATTTATAATTTTTAGTTTTAACATCGGATGGCAGTCAGTGGCCACCAGGTCCTTGCCATTCCGGTTGCATTTGCAACAAACTTATAATTATACTTATACTAACTAAATTACGAGTAAAACAAACTATAAGAAACACAATGAAGCTGACATTGTGAACAATCATGGATGATTGATTAGATCCAATTCTAGCTCGACATAATCAAGCATGTTGCTAATTTATGCAATGAATTAACATCAGTACGCAACGAATTGATGCTAAGGGGTATCTGAACTCCAACCATTAGCTTTAGTTCGTTGTACACTGACATAAATGCATATGGCAAGTGAATTATTCGAGTCTAACAATCTTCACTGTGACGAGTTAGCGTGGTCTGCTTTACGTCCCGGTCCAAAGACCTGAGTTCAATTCCCGGATTAATAAATAACGTGAAGTTTTTTCGTCATTATTGCTGCTGAGTTGTTATTTTTAGCTGGTCACAGTGTTGGTCGAATTCTGTTTTTTCGCTTATTTTTAATAATACTAGCAGGGCCCGTGCATGCTGCACGGCAGATTGAGACTCCCGGTGTTAGCCTCCCCTGGTGTTTCGTCTTCTTAGAAAGTAAATCACTTATGCAATATTTCATTCATTAGTAGACTGATCCTTCAATTTTACTCGCCCCACCTCTTCCCTTCCTTTTCTGCCCCCTCCCCCCCCCCCCTCCCCTCCTACCGGCCCCATACTGCAAGTTAAATCTTCGTGATTGGCTCCCGGTCATAGCCTGTCCCGGTATTTGGTCCTCCCTCCCTTCCCATACCCTCCCACGGCGACAACGTTAACGGGACATTTCCTCCGAGATTTTGGCGCAGACCCAGTAAAGACGCATACTTGTGTTTTATTGAAGTAATTTTTTCTTAGGAAAGTAATCGCGTACGCAATATTTAAATCATTAGTAGACTGATCCATAAATTTTACTTGCCCCTCCTCTTCCCCTCGGTCTCTTCCCCTCCTTTTCTGCTCCCTTCTCCCCTTTTCCCGCCCCCTCTCTCCCCTCCCCCCGCCCCGCCCCCTACTGCAAGTTAGTCTCCGTGAGTGTCTCTCGGAAATAGCCTCTCCGCCGGTGTTTGGTCTTCTTAAGAAAGTCAGTCGCGTTTGGAATATTTCATTAGTACACCCAGACCCAGAAAAGACGCATACTTGTGTTTTACTGAATGCTAGAAAATCGTTTCACTGAAAAAGTCAGCATTCAGTACGCAAGCTACCCCACTGCTGCAAGGTTATCTCCATGATTGTTTCCATCAACTTAGAAACAATTCACGTCGGCACCACGCACCATCAAATTGTTGTAACTAATTTTTCTCCATTTGCTCACGCATGCAAAAATTGTTGCCACCCACTTTAAAACAATTCAAATTCGTTGTCTAATTCTCCATCTACAAAATCAATGCTCCTTTCCATCGTATCAGGCTGCCAATTTCCAGGCCCAGGGAGCCGTGGGCCTCGAAATTAGCAACTTACCGTCGTTTTGTTTAAAGTTGCTCACTCTTAGCTAAAACACGGATTCGTTTTTTTTTTTTTTTAGCTGAACTACGAAAGTCCAACAGTCAAAACCTATAGCCCGCCCACAATGCAACAATCACGCGACCAGGCATTGTTTGCAAGGTAGCAATGATTCGCAGGCGTGCATCGCAATTGTAGTCAATTTAAAAGCGATTGTTGCGCGTGTTTTTACAGTAATTGATTTTCACTCGCTTCCTTACTTTTGCTGGAATCTATATCTATATATATAATTACACAAAATCCGCAGACAGCCAGCAGCAGCCAACAGCAGCAGCAAGCAGGACATACGATGCCATCTACCGACGAAACGGCAAATTATAAGAGTAGCAGCCAAGGCCCGCTGAGATAGTAGCTGCGCCCAGAACGCAACGTCCAGCAGCGCGAACATACGATGCCATCTTATCTACCGAACGGCAACTTAATTAGGGGGGGGGGGGGCGACGGGGGGCCGCCAGGGGCGTGAGACGCCGCGGAATGAGCGAGCGAAGCGAGCGACTCCGCTAGTATATATATATATAAGGCTTAGGTGGCACTGAGCAAAATCATCAGGTGTGTGTGTGCATAACAATCAGTAACAAACGTGTGTGTGTGCGTTACAATGTTTGTGCCCTGTAACAATCAGGAAGAGCTTTCGAAAATGGTTGAGAGACAATCAATGTCTGCAGGATCGTTGCTGGGTTTATCGCACTTCAGTGTCAGAACGGACAAACAGTCAATTCAGCAACATAACAGCAGCGTTATCGCACTCTTGGTTGGAATTTAAGGCAGATATCTTCTCATGACTCAATGAGACAGTGGGGGTAGTTAAAATATGATTCTCGCTCGGCAAATTATTTTGCGGAGAGGTCCCGAACTTCAGTTTCCCTTATACATTGGAAAACCAATGTTTGAACATATTAGAAGTTAGAGAAAACCAGCTGAAAAGAAGGAAAAACACTTGGCAATTGTTTACATGCTAGAGATACTAACTAACTCAGTTTTAGTGATTTATTTAAATATTCAATCACCGTCGCAGTTTACAGGTTTTGACATTTTTGTCTTGACAAAACGTTAAACAAGGAGTTAGTTAACTAGAATCAGCTATTTATGCGTTCGACAAGCGATTAATGGCAGTTCATCACGCAACGGGTTTTCGAATTATTTAGTGACGTCTGAACACTGAGTAGGCCAAATATAACTAGCGGAGCCTCCCACGCTAATCGTTATTTTAAATCGGCAGAGCTTCTCGCAACGGGACAAGTTTTAATAATTTCATCTCGTGACGGAATACGGGAAAACCAATGGTAGACATTGATTCAATGCCGGGATCTAGAGATGCTAAACAGTTGAACGCCGGACGAATGAACACTAGGCGGGGGTAAACGGCAGTTCATGAAAAACACATTCACAATTAGCTCACTCGTACGTAAAATTTCTGTAACACGGGTAAGAGAACACGGATTAGGCTTCGTACAAAATTAAAGCTTCACTCGTGAAAAACAAAACCATAGGCATGGGCTGATTTGACAAAATCAAACATCCCTCGCCGGCAGCCAAAGTTACGCAAACGTAATTCGCATAGCAACTCGTAGGAATAGTTAATAGTAATTTTAATAATTACCTTAATCGGAAGAATTGTGGCTCGCTCCCATCCTTGAAGACTTCCATGAAAACTCCGTACGCGTCCGTACGGCTAATCGGTTTCAGCATACAAGAACGGACAGCAGACCGTGCCTTCTTCTCAACTCCAAAATAGTTGAACCAACGCCCCCAGCAATTCACGGAACCATCGTCTGACAACCAAAGACTGCAGGAATGAGTGAGTGATGTGATCGAGTCCCCTTACAAACGATGTCGTGGCAGTATTTATGCAAGAATAAAAATTAGCATACATGACACTTAAAAGAACGATTAACGAAAACTAGAAAACAGAAAAGAGGGTTTTAGGTTTTCTTTTATTATTAAAAATGATTAAATTCGCAAATGCTCAAACTCTGCTAATTATGGGTTTAAGCAAATAAACTCGGAGAAAACTCATTCTTTAATTTTATTAAGTTTATAAAACTCAACACCAGGATTAACCAAGGCTCAATGAGAAATACTCACGCAAGGCGCGAAGCTTCACCCGAATCCAGGGAGCGTTCGTGAATCCAGCCGAAAGTAATTGACAGCCAAGAACCACATCGGGAAACGCGATAGCGTCCTCCATTGCAAAAAGACATTTACGTCCCTACGAAAACCAAACAACAGGGGTTCAAAGGGATGGGGAAGTGGCGACGGGGATAGCGATATTCACACCACACAATGGGGAAATTCTGGGGGGGGGGGGGCAGTGGAGAGGGGAAAGGGCTACCAGGGAGTAGGCACATGGGGGAAATCTGAACATGCACCGTGAGAATGTGGGGAGAGGGGGCCACGGGCGAGGCGGGGAGGAGACATATTGGGGGCCTCGAAGTTATTTTCATTTCGTGCTACCCAGTAAAGTATTACACTTAGGTTGCGGGAACCAGCTAGACCGGCGTATGTTACGCCGGGGAAACAGCTAGTGAGTATTATATTAGTAGATCGGTGTGGTTAGATTAACATCGGTAGTTAGTGGGAATTGGTAGTGCCTTTAACGCTAAAATTGGGTTCAAGTTTCATTGACGAAATGTATTTAATTACAGGGAACTAGCTGCTAACAAAACAATTTATTTCAAACTATAGCTGGTTACTTAGCAAACAAATGTAACATACACACTTTGATTTTCTCTGGATTTCGAAGTCTTTTATGTCAGACCTGTTCCGCCCCAAACACGATGTAGTTGGTGCGAAACTGTATTGAGTCTCTGGGGTGAAGGCCAGTTTCCGGCCCAGTGACAACTGTGAGGGGCCGCTGTAACGTAGGTTTAAATTAAGGTGCATGACTGGGCTTCGCAGTTCACAATCCCATGCCCGCAGAGAGATGGCTTTTGATCTTTCGAGCTTATTGAAGTTGATGAAACGCTCCGCCACCCGCTATTGGTTTTACGATTTGCTGAGGTTCTCTCTGGCACGATCGTGATGAGCCGTTTGACTCGAATGGTATATGAAAATGGTCCGGTCCATAAAGGTCTTTAAGTCTTGCAAATCGTGAATTAACACGTGGCGGTACATTCGTGTCCTCCTCTCTCTATTGCAGCCTCGCCTTTCCTATTGCTGGTGCCCTTCGTATTCCTCTTAACGTAATTCGCTGTCAAGTATCTTATTTTCTAAAAATTCTCATGCGCAAACGTACTCTAACAAGCACTGCCTGCTGGCCGTGTTAAATAATTAATGCGTATCCCTTGTCACACCTAATTAACTCATGTACTAAATTAAAAATTTAAACGCAGCTATTGTGGAAATTAACTATCACGAATCTAATTACCCCCTCCAGTTCTAGTTAATAAGGTACTAATTTTAACTATTATGAACTTTGAACATTGAACTTTAATGGGTACAACAAGGTACAATGAGGTAGTAAAGAAAATAGCTATATATACATTATTACAAAGACACATTTTAAGCCTAAAATTTTAAGCCTAAAATTTTAAGCCTAAAAATTGATAATAGAAATAGACTTCAGTGGAGCACGCAATACAGCACAAGCAAGCTTGTACCATCTTTTCAAGTTCGTAATAAAATCTTAGTTTCTTGTATTGCATCATCTCCCATAGTTAATTAATATATCATGGATCTCCTCACCAAAATGTGTGCGCCAGCCATGCAAATCTCTAAACAAAGTCTCCACAATAGTATTTTTGCAGCCACGAAGCTCACGCCATAATAAAATCATTTTCCAGCAGGCCATAAGTGTGGAAAATCAAACAGTTCACCTCAAAACAAGCCTCATTGTGATGGACCACCCAAGTAGTACCACCCAAGGAGTAACACACAAGTTCCATAACCCAATAACCCTATTTGGAAAAAAATCTAAGCTCTTATTGAAAACCTCCTACAGAGCTCTAATTTCATTACCAAAATGAAAAAAAAATTGCTTGCTCACCACAAATCTGGCGCACACGAATTGTAGTTGCGGGCATGGTTAACAAAGCTAGATTAAATTTAAATTTAAATGGACTAAGGGCCCCCTCGTCGCCATCTGTAATGTATGCAGAGGCTGGTAGCCTACTAACGTGGATTCAACTTAGCCATTGAAAGGAGAGAGAACTTAACACCACTGTAGGCCAACACAACTGGACGTCTATTCTGGTATTACAAGCCTTTAAATAAACTCTGAACAGTCATGTGACAAGCATGTCAACTGACCTATGGCAATCCATATTAAACTGAAGACTCCTATTGCTATGGTAGTAAGTTATGGTAAGCTGGGATGGGTGAACATAAAGGAACTAAAATGGCTACCCTTTGTGGTACCTCTATGGCGACACTAAATAGACATAAATCGCTGGAAATAATATTAAGGAAAATTGAAAATGAGCCAATAGCGAAAAACATACACTAGAAATAACGTAGTTCAGTAAGCCACCTTTATGGACTTACGTTTCGTCGGAGTGGCATGACCCAGATTCAAACCAGCTACCCAGTTCGCCCCCAGATCACTTGCATAGCGCCTTAATCGCTATGGCCACATCCTCCACTGGCATAAAGATAACTCACTGAACCCGTTATTAAGGTCACAGCCGTGACCAGGGCTCCACTCGACCGAAATTCACTCGGCCATAGACAATGGAGAGGGAAAACAAATCATACACTTGAGCCTTGTGAGTGTATGATTTGTCTTCCCTCTCCATTTGTATAGCCGAGTGTACTTCGGTTGAATGGAGCCCTGGTCACGGTTGTGACCTGAATAACGGGTTCAGTGAGTGATCTTTATGCCAGTGGAGGATGTGGCCATAAAGGTGGCTTACTGAACTACGTTATTTCTAGTGTATGATTTTCGCTATTGGCTAATTTTTAATTTACCTTAATCTATGACGACATCACATACTAATTTAAAAATACAAAGGCCAGACTGGGAACATTTGTATTTTTTTGTTATTTCAAATATTTTTTTTTTATCACGTCGTGGACTTATAATCATACCCAATTTTTTGAATGGTACACTGTGCTCTTTATTTTTTTTAGAGCTTTTCTATCCTCCAACAAGCAAAACTGTAAGGAAAATAACACAAGCGATTGAATCAGCAGCCTATTTAGTGCAGTTAAGTGGAAAACAGGTTGTTAGGCAACGGTCGACACTGAAGAAACGAGCTTTGATAATGCAGTATTTGTACATTGTAAATGCAGTAAATTCGACACGGAAATAAAGATTGATGAATGCAAAATCGTTAACGGCAGTGGTGACGATGTGGCGCATGCTGGTAGATTGGTGGTTGGTATGACCGGAACTTTTCACAACATCTCTTTAGTGCATACTGGGCCGCCGTGGTCAATGGTCATCCCGTACCAGTAAATTACAAGTCTCAAAGCCCACATCAATTCCATTCTGAATGGAAAGGAAGAGCCTGGGGAAGTCATGACGGCTGCATTGCACTCCTGGCCAATACGCCTCTGTGAAAACAGCGGGAAGATCATGCAGTTTTAAGCATTCCTTCACCGAAAAAGTAAATAGGTAGTAAAAAAACAAACTAACATTCGTCTAAAATTAAACAGAACTAAAGTGCCCGCGGCCTATCTTGAGTTCGCCCCAGAACGACACAGATAATCAATTGTATGTTTTTGGTAGCAGAGTGCGCCTTGTTGATATCCAAGATGGTTACAAAAACAATGGCGCCGTCGACTAAAGCCGCCCCTTCCAGGAAGACGTAGCCGCTCATAAGTACCTGCAGGCTCAAGACAGGCCGCGGACACTATAGGGGAGCATGAAAGACAAGGATTTAATGTCAACCAGCACTTAGCGACTTCCGGTACACTCGCGCCAGCACCAGAGCCACCCTGACCAACATGCAAACGCGTTTGACGACAGAGAGAGCTATCAAACATGAAATTCTATGGTCTGTATAAATTCGTAAAAAAAAATGAATGTGTATTGTTGCATTATGTTACACGCTGTAGTCTGTCGACGTTGGAACCAGCTTAACAGCCGTGTTCCAGAAATCCACCCAAGTGTGAGTGTGAGATGGCAAATGTGAGTGCAAAAATCTGAGGTTAGGGTCAACAATTTTAGTACAGTCACAAAAGCGAGTGTGAGTGTCCTAACATCTGAGGGTGTTTCTGTAGATGCGTTTTGACCCTCATTTTTAGCCCCACTCACACTTGAGTGGATTTCTAGAATACGCCTGTTAGTGTATTCAAGTTTGAAACTAGTCGAAAGTACGATGGTAAATACACAAAAATGATAACTTTTTGAACCTTGGAATAGCACCGATTTCATGCCAAAACAATGAAAATGGAATTCAGCTTAAAAGCTACGTCATAACAAAAACGTGAACTGGATGGAGAATTGTTCAGATTTTTATTATGTCGTAGGTTAAGTGAATTAAAATTTTTACAGCACAAAGAATCTCTCATGTTCAGGCATGTTTTTATTGTTTTGACTTGACGACATTGTTTTTTCGCTGAAACAGGAAACTCTGGAACAATGGTTGTTTGGCTTGAAAACGGTGCTGTTTTGGCTGAAAACGATGCTATTTGGCTGAAACAGCAAATGCTGACTGCAATGGTGGCTGTTTGGCTGGAACGGTTCCGTGTTTTGGCTTGAAAACGGTGATGTTTTGGATGAAAACGATGCTGTTTGGCTGAAACGGCAACCGCTGACTGGAACAGTTGTTGTTTGGCTTGAAAACGATGCTGTTTTGAATGAAAACGATGCTGTTTGGCTGAAACGACATATGCTGACTGCAACGGTGGATGTTTGGCTGGAACGGTTGCGTGTTTGGCTTGAAAACGGTGATGTTTTGGACACACACGATGCTGTTTGGCCGAAACGGTAAACACTGACTGGAAAGGTGCTGTTTGGTTTGAAAATGGTGCTTTTTTTGGCTGAAAACAGTGGTGTTTTCGCTGAAAACGGTGCTGTTTTCGCTGAAAACAGTGCTGTTTGGCTGTAACGGCGAACACTGGCTGGAACGGTGGCTGTTTGATTTGAAAACTGTGCTGTTTTAACTGAAAACTACTGCATTGCCTGAAAACAGCTGCATTGCCTGAAAACGGCGCTACGTGGCTAAATAATGGTGCTGTTTTTTACTGTAGTATTTTTTATTTGTTTGAAACTTGCTATTTATTTGATCTTTTTATTGTTTTTTTCTGGTTAATACTGTTCAAATCCATCATTCCTATCTGGGCTGTCAAGAAGAATTAAACTGTTTTAACTTAAATTAAACTGTTTTAAATTAAAATGACAGTAAAAATAAATCAAATAAAACAAATAAACGAATATTTTGGTGAGTTTTTGCTTGAGGTGTCTGTTTTCTTGGGGCAATACAAATGATGTTCATTAAGTGCAAAATACGGCTAGAAATTCTGATGATGTTTTTGCGTCGCCTTCGTGATAATTTCTTTAACGCAAATTGTTGCACTTTCAGATTTGAGCCAGTTCCGACCAGTTTACGCTGCAAAAGACTTTTTAGATGTTTTGGTCAGCTTGCGTTGCCCCAACTACCAAGGGACGAACGATAAACGGTATGTACTGAATGATTTGAAAGATTTCTTTCTTATAATTTAAGGGTTCTGGAGCCAAGCGTCGTGATACCTAGACTCAGCTGAAGAAATGCAAGCTTCGCCCGATACAGCCTATTTACATTTTTCCGCATTAGCGATCACAGACCCGCGAGAGGGAAAGGGACAAAAATTAGAGTTACTTCTTCAGGCAATGGTCTTCATGTACTCCTGGCACTTAAAAAACGTTTGAGTGCGGAAGTTGGTCACCAATACATAAAATTAATTTCACACGGACGGTAAGTGAACTGTGGTTGGGCATACAATGGAAAGAAACTTTGGAAATGTTAAAAGGTAGTCCGTAATTGTTATTGTTTGTGCTGGATAACACTGACGTTACCAAGTGAATCACGGTCTCATTCCTCGTTGCCGGGAGAGGATTTTTTTTTAGTGAACGTGTAATTTGCTCAGTATAGTTTGAAACCTAACAGATGCCCCCTCGTAAGTATCCGGGACATACCAACAATATATGAAGTATAAATTGAACATGTCCACTGTATTGTTGTTGTGGTTTTTTTTTTCGGCTGCAATTGAAGATTTCATAACAAGTTAGATTGAAAATTTTGTTCAATTAGACTGAAACAATTCTCCAAACTCCCCAGTGTGCGCGTTGTCCCTGGCAACTGGACTCTTGGGTTAGATTCGTTGTTAGTAATAGAACGCCTTGTTGTCCATTTACTTCTTCTTTCTTTTCTGAAGCTCTCCTTCCGTTGTTGGAGGCAGAGGCAAAGAGACAGGATAGTATTTCCTCCTCTCTTTTTTTTTATTTTGTCTTCTTTGAATTGTTTTCCGTTTTTGCTGTTTGTCACTGTTGTATACATATAGGCAAGGCCTTTCCTTGGTAATCGGAGAGAAGCCTGGTGGATGGGGTAAACAAAGTGTTATTGATTCTTGAATTTCAAAACCTTTTTTTTTAGCAGTTTTCTTCACTACACGTAGGTGTTTACTGGACAACGCGTGTCGTTTGTGACACAAGGTAGCCTGTCGATTAGCACGACTATTACACGTGCCAGAGGTCCCGCGCTCCAACCTTACCTCAACCAACCACGGAAACTTCGAGAAGAGAAGGTCCTCATGACGCGTGCTTGTATCGATTGTGACAATTAAGGGCCCCCGTCCACTAGGCGGCCAATGGTCGTCGCGACCAAAAAACATGGCGTCGTGCGCCACAACCACGTCTGTTTTCCTTTGATCATTCTCGATCACGTGGTGAAAAATAAACAAGGAGCAAGCATTGTCGCCCTGTGGTCGCCTGAACGCCGCCCAGTGACCGCTGCGATTGGCTGCGGTGGTCAAGTGCGCGGTGCTACATATATCATAAGTATTCTCATTGGCCGCATCGACCTGGTCGCGCGGCATGGCCGCCAGGTGTGCGGGGGCCATAAAAGATTCGAGGAATATCTGATTGGTGTTACCTAGCTGTATTGTTCAGTTTTCATTCTGGCACTGTGTCTTCAGCTGGGAACGCTGCAAACCACCAAATTCGTGACGTAATGTACAGACTAATCAACATCGAAGATGTTTGACGTAATGGTAACTTTAATATCATTCTTTGGTCGTCATGCAATAAACCTTTCTGCGATTTAAAGCCGCAGACAATAGTTTTCCATATGCGTAGTTATTTTTATTATTTTGTGTCTTTGATCTTAAACTCGCCCGTATAGAAGAATTCCAGCTATGGGAATAACGCTGAGTGATGATAGAAGTAGTTACATGGGAAGGGTAAGAAGTCAGTTTAATTAAAGGGTTCAACAACATGTTGTTTACTATTACCAGGAGCGCATTATATACACGTCTCTTATATTTATGCTACCCCTGCTATTACTTAAAGGTCAATTACATCCATTTTGACATGCATGCTTTACTTTTGTATCATTTACTCTAAATGAACTAAACACAAGAATTGCGGTAAGAATACGTTACGTACGTCCGATACAACAATTTAATTATTGCATCACCAAAACACGACATGGAGACCGCCATTGTTTTGCTGGAACGCGCAGAAATTAATGCGCAGAAATTAAGTGGAATCTTTATTTTCCAATTACAACCTAGCAGCATAAGGGATTGGAGAAAACAATGGTTTTTTAAGCCTAAGAAATCAGCTCTTAAAGCACTGCCTTGAAATGTATAACCATCCATTTTAATCCAGTGCCCCTTGCAGTTATCTCTGTTGTAGCCAATATGACGTCACATGACGCTGCTCTATTGTGTGTTTCCTTCAAATTCGGTGTATTATTATTTTTTTGCAGTTTTGGAAAAACATGGGGAACCATTCAAGTGCCTTTGTGTGTAAGGGATCTAAAATACTTGGTAAGTAATGACCGTCTAACAATGTGCCCAGCTTTTGCGTCACTAATATTACTCACAAAACAGTCAAAGTATGGCTAAAACAACTTGAGTAACTACGAACCTTAAAAATTGCCAAGCGACTATAAGTTCCAGCCATGATTTTTAAATTCTCGGTGATTTTTAAATTCTTTGTTATTTAAGTTGTTTAGCCATACTTTCACTGTTTTAATAGAAATTGTTATTGCTTACATTTTTTTTTTTTGCAATTCTGATGAAGCATCCGTAAAATGGGTAGAAAATTTATTTCTATTTATGAAATCGAGAGAAGTTCGGCTGCCCACATGGAATTTTTTTTATTTATTTATTTTTTTTTTTTTGTATTGTTATGTTTTTGCTATTTTTTTCAAAAGTACAATCAGGTGATCCAAAAGGCAAAAGTGAAAAAAATTATTTGAACTGCTGTTAGGGTGAGACCACGACTTTCAAACACGTAGATCGCGAACCAATCGTACGGGTGGCCGCACACCAAATTAGTCATTTGGTCTTACGATAGCACATCGTAACCTGTCTCAACTTGCAGACGTCTCCACAACCATAGGAATGAACTGAGCGCCACACACCGGATGCGACGTTGTCGCGAGACGTCTTTAGGCGTCTCACGACTGCAAAGCAAAGCTCCTTCTAGTTTTGTCTGGTGGGGGGTCTCTCCACCAGATGCGACGTTCTGTCTTGCGACGTTCTGTCTTGTCTAATTTGGTGTGTAGCCAACCTTTCAGTGCGGTCCGTACCCAGGCCCGGACTGGCAGGCCCGGGGCCCAAGTGGCAGGACGTTAAAAAGGCCCCAAGCACGTTGTTGGGGGACAGTGGGTTGTAGGTGAAATTATGCCTACTTATTTTTGTATGGCTCGGAACGGACAAAATGAAAATGTAACCATCATATTTCAACCCCCCCCCCCCCAAAAAAAAAAATATCTGACAAAATTCTTAACCTCCCCATTCAAGGTAAAAAATGTGAATAATATTTTATCAAAATATGGTAATGTCGGAAGAGCCGTCGTAAAAAGTTGTGAAGGTCACATTTTTAAAGTTTAGCTTTAAAAACAGCAAGCGGAGCGCTTCAACAACATAACCAGTTAGACAGTTCCAAACATTCACCGCGCAAATAGCAAAGAAAAACTTCCTACAAAATCGCCTTGCCCGAGCACAACATGCTTTTTGAGTGGCGACGGGTCCGGTCGCCTTCACGCAAGGAAAAAAAAAAAAGACCTATCTGCCGGAAAATCAATGTGACCACACAAAACGTAAAAAAATTAAAGTCAAATATGCCACAAGACGGCGATATTCCAATTATTCAAGCTTAAGGACTGCCAAGCGTTCAGTGAAGGATTTGTTTTTCATCCCATACAGGTATTTACTGAAATTTCACTGAAAAGATTCGACGTTGTCAATATCTCCCGATAAGTGTGGACACCAAACAGAACTCGCGTATTCCAAGATTGGTTGGCAAACACCTTAAAAGCCCTAGTTTATCACTAGCTTATCAAACTGAGTGGTCAGGGTAGCCAGGTAGTTAGGACGATTATCTCACATGCCAAAGGTTCCGCATTTGAGGCCGACCTCAACCACACTAGGAATTCCTGATTGGAGTTACCTAGTAAAATGTCCGTCTCACTTTCTGGCTCTATGGCTTTAGCTGGGTTCCCGTCAAACCTCGAAGTAAAACGTGGAGGCAAGGAAGGTATTGTCTTCAAGTGTTCATTTTAATTTATGTTTGTTTACTTATGTTTATTATTGTCACATACAAGTATAAGTCCCTCATTTACCCTAGAATTTCAGAACAACTTTTTAAAGAGCATAAAAATAACACTGCGCCCGATCCATAAATTACTATTTTGAAATTACGCTTATTTTCGTCCGATTTTCTTCAAATTAAGAATATAGGCGATATAGTAGATACCAACTGAAACAGTGAGTCGTGTCATCGTCACTTGTAACCTCTAATGATCACCATCTTGAAATCAGACGGCTATTTTGAAATTATGCTTATTATAGTTGGATTTCCTTCAAATTTTAGAATAAAGACAATAGTTATTAACAATTGAAACAGTAAATGTGCCACTGTCATTAGTAATCTGTAATCCTCGCCATCTTGCATTCAGGCAGCCATTTTGAAATTATGCTTATTATTGCCAGATTTCCTTCAAACAAAAAAAGTAAAAACGTGAAAGCAAAAATAAAACGGAAGTTTTAGGTCCGATGCACACATGCGTTTTTTTAACCACGTTGACGTTGCGTCACCACTGCGTTGACGCAGCCAATCAATGCACGCGTGCGTTTTATTAACGCGTGTTGACGCTGCGGTGCCGCTGCGTTGACGTAGCCAATGCACACATGACCGTGAAATCACGGCAGTACGCGCCAAACCATGGAGGTGTATCGAAGAAAACGTGCAATTTTCGCATACAATTCCATGTTTCAGGGTGTTTTTTTACCTTCCAAATAAATAGTTCTATATCAATGTCGTCGCGATTGGCCGCCATTTTTGTTTACGCTTTTTCCGCTAAATCACCGATGTGTGCAGCACTCACGTCATACAAGGTACTGAGAAACCGCAGATGCGTTTGCTGTTCGGTTACGCTTTTGCGGCAAACGACGGGGTGTGTGCACCGCTCAAGTTACACAAGGTACTCAGAGACGCAATTGCGTTTTTTGAACGCTGCGGTAACGCTGCGTTGACGGGAGAGAAGTGCGGTGCAAAACGAACGCACGAGCGGCGTGCCGTAACGCAGTGTCGACGCAGGTACGTGTGCAGTACCCAACAGATGGCACGTAAACCAAACCGCAAATGCGGTACCGCAGCGTCAACGCGCGTTACAAAAACGCACGTGTGCACCTGTACTTACTCCTTCTAGGTTGGAGGTGTAATGACGAAATAACTCTCGCGCCATCTTTGGATTGAGCCCAAAATTCACTAAACGCCGACGATAACTCGACACTATATCAAAGTTATGTTTAGAACTAATTTCTTTTAATAGCCTTTTTGTAGCCTGTAGTGTGTGTTTCTGCAGGTTGGAGGCCTGGAGGTGACGCATCCTCTGGTGTCACTCTGTTGTTTACTGATGTTTATTCGCTTGTCATTTAATAACGATAAGTATGTCGAGCTATCCCTGTGATCTACTACATTGGCAACTCAGTTCAAAGACACGGGTTCAAACGCTGGACTCATAATGTCACGTGATTCTTTTCATCATTATTGCCTCTCACTTGTCTTCGTTAGTTGTTCACAACTTTGGAGCTCCCTCGTCTTTCTTTGTTTGTCACTAATATTTACAGCTATAATTTCATTTATTAAATTTGATTATTTTATTTCTTCATGTTCAGCAACAATTTTACCCCGAACTTGTAAGTGGCGTTGGGCATTTGGGCGTCACGGACAACAGTCCAACTTCCGAAACTGTGAAGAGTCAACGAGAACAGTTGGGAAAGCGAGGCGAGTTAAAAATTTCAAAACAATACTTTAAGCAATTACGCCCACTTTTGATCTAGTTCTCCCGTTCTGACAACGTGTAACGACTAATTTTTATTAATTTCAGTTCTGCATAGAAATTACGCCCCTTTGGCCCGTGAATTTGCTAAACGGGGATGTCCGCAGAATCTGAGAGGAGCCATTTGGAGCCAGATATTGGGCTTGGAAATTAAAGATAAGGTAAGTGTACGTTAAGCGTGATTAATCGTAAATAAAATTAAAAGGAAAATTATGAACGTTTAGTTGAGTTGTATACTCTGTAACACCAAGGCTTCCTTACATGTTATTAGGCTTGGCAATAGAAATCTACGCGTCGTCCACTTAACCTCCGATTCTGCCACCTGTCGCGCTACGAACTCGCAAAAAAAGAAATGCTCTAATAATGCGGATTGAACTATGAAAGGTACTCGTGACGCGTGATACGCAGATTTTAAACTTAAAACACTGCATTGACACCAAGTTATGAAAGTTTAACAACAATGGCTTCTTGCTACGTACTTCTTTGTCCAGTCTACGTCAAAACAAGGACACCGGAGGTTTAATTTCATGAATTTCAAACAGACGAAGAATTTTGGTGCATGTGCAATGTACTGTATATTGTGCTACGGCATTTTCTATTTTCATAAAAAAAAATTATTAAAAAATACTTCGTTATTCGTGCTTTTAGCGCGCCTCGTGGCAGTTTTTGAAGGTCTTGGACGACACGGCACGCATACTATGTGCAACTCCTTTATACATATAAGGAGGTTGTGGTAACACTCACTTCACGAGACATTCCCAGAGTGTGGCTTAAATACTTTCCAGACTAGAGATTCTAAGATGTGTTGTCGAAAGTCCCACAACAATTGGACAAAACGTAGTTAGGGTGGGGGGGGGGTCAGACTTGGGAGACAACCAGCACTATTATGTGTACAGCTAGAAAGCAATTAGAAATACACTCAACTTGCACCGCGCAAACAACTGAAGGACATTGTGTCGTCATTTCGGCACAAGCGAATCAAGCACGCTCGCAAAATGGCGGCTGCTGCTAAATCTTCGATCCAGCCCGATTCAGCGGTCCCGAAAGTGATGAAAGAAAACAAAAAAACTAACGTAAGTTGCATTTATGCTTGACGTGCTATATTCATCATGTGTAGCTACTTCCGAAGTAGTTTTTTTTTGCGCGTAGGTCGTCTGTGCCTCGCAAATGAAAGTTATTTTGCAATCAAACCGAACCATGGCTATATACAGTACCGGCACATCGTCCGGCCACAAGCATGCACAACTGGATTGTACAATGCGGCCGCTGAAAATCCCGTTGATTCGATTGATTTGTTTGTTGCCGCTTTCCGTCAGCCGAGGGTCATGGCTACACCTCAAAAGAATGGTCAACTAAGAAGCAGCCGCTCTCTCACTTGAAATACTTTCTGGATGCGTGAACGTGTTGCTATTTATTCCAAGCGCAGAGAAATAGCTTAACTTTGTGGCTGGGTGGTAACTTTAAAAATTATTTTAAAGCTACAAATTAGTCAGGCAAATATACATATAATTATTAGTTCGAAAACCGTCACTAGCTTCCTATAGGTGTCGAGACCAACGGGCAAAAAACCGTAATATTACCGGCTGGCTGAACTAATGACCATGCCTACATCGCGCATAGCAAAGCCCTCAGCAACGTTACTTCGTGGCGACCATATTGTGTAACTCTTTAAAATCGTTATAGATCAGGCCGGAATGTTATCTAGCCATGACTGCACTCACAAGTCCAACTCCGTAGCTTTTGCCTTGGCATGTAAAGTGTGCGCGGCCTAACTTGAGTTCGTCCCAGAACGACGCAGATAATCAATTTTATGTTTTTGGTAGCAGAGTGTCTTGTTGATATCCAAGATGGTTACAAAAAACAATGGCGGCCGTCGACTAAAGCCACCCCTTCCAGGAAGACGTAGCCGCTCATAAATACTTGTAGGACAAGACAGGCCGCGGACACTTTAGTCGCGCTGATCACGAATTAGCATGACGGTACATTGCGAATTTCGTATTTATCAACATCTAGCTCCACGTATAGTCAGTCCTAACTGCATACCAATTTTGATTCCCGTGATTAGCTCTTTGAAAAAAAAAATCGGGCGGACGGACATCAGACAGACATAAAAACTTCGAAATCTACTTCTAATGAACCTCTCGATGTTCTACGCCTTTCGGTAATTACAAATTTGAACACACGTTCACAAGGCAGCCTGAGCCTTCATATTAATTTCATTCGGTGTATAGTATATCAGTAAAGCTCCTCAAATTACCATCAAGTCGCATTCTCATATAGGTGTTGTACGCGAATAGTTTCGTTGTGGTCTGACGGGGCAGCATCTTATTTCCCTTGTTTCCTCACGGGTTACTTCGGAATCAAAAACAATACAGAAGATGAAGCTGTCGCAGGGATTAAAGAAGCTAGCTATTGTGTGCGCGGTTGTATCTTGAGTCCTGCAAGTATTTTGTGAGCGGCTACGTCTTCCTGGATGGGGTGGCTTTAATCGATGGCAGCCACTGTTTTTTGTAACCATCTTGGATATCAACAAGGCACTCTGCTACTGAAAACGTACAATCGATTATCTGTGTTCGTTCTGCGGAGAACTCAAGATAGGTTGGAGTTTTCCATTGTAAAAGGTTAGAAGCAGTGGCACACCCCAGGGGCGAAGGGAGGTACCAAAGAGGGACATAATCCGAAGTTCAGAATAAAATTTGGAAAACGTAGGCAAACAGGGCCTTCATTGCAATTGAAAAAAAAAATGAAAATTGGCTTTTTTAACGTATCAAAAGCACAAAACTGCTGAAACCGAGTCGTTTGACTGGGCTTCGAGGAATTAGGAGCAACCCTTCCTCTCCTCCACATTTTCTAGGCCCTTTGCTGAATCCTCGAATCCATTCTCGATTTTAATTCCACCTCCAACCCCCCCCC
>JAHWFP010253221.1:0-62695 GCA_023313725.1 Lithobius niger
TTTTCGATTATAGACCTTTCGGATGCTTTCCTGCAAGTTGAGCTTGATGAGGATTCTAAGGCCCCGTTAACTATAAACGCTTGCAAAGGCCTTTTTCAGTATCAGAAACTACCTTTTGGCTTGGCAAGTGCTCCTGGCATTTTCCAAAAGCGTATGGAATGTGTCCTTAGGGACATCCCTAAGGCTGACCCATTTTTTGATGACATTCTGGCTGCTGGAAAGGGCCAGGACCACGATAAGACCTTGTTCAAAGTATTAGAAGCCTTGCAGGAAAACGGGTTGAAACACAAGAAGAACAAATGCCAACTCCGCAGAGACAAGATAAAATATCTGGGATTCCAAATTGACAAAAATGGAGTTTCTAATCTACCTAACGTTCTGGACGCTATCAAGCTTGCACCCAACCCTACCAACATTCAAGAATTAAAGTCTTTCTTGGGCTTTATTAACCAGTATGGGAAATTTGTTCCGCATTTGGCTACCATACTGGCTCCATTGAACAAGTTACTTTTTCCGAAGATCGTCTGGAAATGAAGTAAAGAATGCTCGGATGCAGTCCAGAAGGCTAAGGTTGCATTTCTGGGTTCTAAAGTGCTTGAGCATTACGATCCTAAGCTGCCTATTAAGCTAATTTGTGACGCCAGTCCCGTGGGGATAGGAGCTCAGATAGTTCATACCTATCCAAATGGCGAAGATAGGCCTATTGCTTTCGTCTCTAGGGCACTGTCAAAAGCGGAGCTTAATTATGAGTTTGGGGTCAAACGCTTCCACCAGTATTTGTTTGGGAGGAGGTTTGTGCTGCAAACGGATCAGCAGGCATTGCTGTGGGTGTTCGGGAGCAAGGTGTCAATTCCAGCCATGGCAGCCGCACGTATTCAGCGGTGGGCAATCTATTTAAATGGCTATAACTTCGAGCTTCAGCATATCCCCAGCAAGAATAACTTAACAGCAGATTTTTTTTATCAAGAATGCCTACGCCGTATGAACCCCCTTCCAAGCATGCTCCTGGTTGGAGGGTAATGAATTTGGAAACTATTGAATCTCTTCCAATCTTGGCAAACTAACTTGAATACCATACCATGAAAGATAGGCTGCTGGCAACAGTTTATCGATATACTAGAGATGGTTGGCCTGACAAGGTAGAAAGAGAGGATTTGAAACCTTATTTTTCTCGAAAATATGAGTTATCTATTGATAGCAATGCTTTATTTTGGGGAGCACGTTTAATAATTCCCGAAAAACTGCAGAAACAAGTGCTTGAGGAATTACATTTAGGCCATTGCGGGATTGTGCGCGTGAAAACTCTTGCTCGTTCTCGTTTATGGTGGCCGAAAATGAAGGAGGATATTGAGAAATTGGTTACCAAATGCACGGCTTAACCGAGCCGTTAGTGCTAAAACTAAGAAACATGTATGGGAAAGGCCTGCATTACCGTGGGCTAGAATACATCTTGACTTTACAGGTTCATTTCATGGTAAAACCTACATGGTTATATTGGATGCACATTCCAAATTCCCATTTGTTTATGACATGAAAACTACTTCAAGTAATGCTGTGATACGCATTTTGAGTGAATTATTTGCAACATATGGTTATCCCAAAGTTTTGGTTAGTGACAATGGACCACAGCTGAAGAGTTTGAATTTCAAAATTATTTAAAACAATGTGGAATAAGGCATGTTACATCCATTCCTTATCTGCTAATCCAAAATGGTGCCGCAGAAAATCTAGTTCGTTCACTTAAACGAAGTTTAAAAGCCAGCCTAACTGAAGGTCTAACTTTAGAAAAAGCACTGACTAATTTCCTCATGCAGGCTAGGAATATTCCGCATTGCACTACAGGTGTATCGCCGTCCAAAGCATTTCTAAAAAGAAATATTCGCACTAGATTAACGCTAATGTTCCCAAGTGTTGCTGATAAAACTGCCTTAAGGCAAGAGCGTCAAATAAAACCAACAGCTAACATGAGCGAGAGCACTTAACCAAGTCGGGGACAAAGTTTTCTGCACGAACTCAAAGCCAAACGCATCGGAAAATTGGCTGCCTGGCCGCGTTGAAAAACGTCTAAGTCCATATGAATACTTAATTGGGTTAAAAACCGGCATTCTTGTCAGGTAATCCGGTTCTCAGCTGCGCAGTCGCATAGCTCCTCATCCGGTGATCGACAATCAACTGTCCAATCAGGCTGGTGATATGCAAATTTGGAAAGAAAATTCAATTTTCCGTACGCCTAAGACAGTAATTAAGGCCTCTGGGGACGTTCCAGTGATGCCAAGCCATACTGGCCGTCGTCGAAGTACTGTGATGCCACAATTGAAAAAACCAAGTAAGTTAAATTTGACGCCACAGAAACGTACACCTAATAAACCTGTTTCCCCTGACAAAAGCCATGATGATTTTCCACCTTTGTTGACTCCATCTCCATCTCCTTCGAGAATTACCATCGATATTATCTTCGAATACTGAGGATCCCCTCGTGTCAGTGCCGACGTCATTCACTCCCGCTGTTGCTCGGCCTTCGCCAAGCGTGGTTTTAATGCCATCGTCGTCATCGGGTTCCGTGCCTAGGCCTTCGCCAGGCGCTGCCGACATGCCGTCGCAGTGTGTGTCTAATCCGACAGCTAATGTTGGGACACCTGTGCCTCGACGCTCGGCGTAGGATTAAGAAGCCCGTTTTGTTGGATCTATGATTGTTTCAGGTTGTAGGGTAGTGGGTAGCCGTAGATGAAATTTTTTTTCTTCTCATTTTTTGCATGTATTTGTTTAGTTTTGGAAAATATTTTCCCTGTGTTTTGCATGGTGCATGTTTTGAGTTGCATTGTGCAACAATATTATTTTTGGGTAATTGATAGGTTCATTGGTTGTTTTTTCCATCCTTTTGGCCCAAATTTGAAAGAAACTGTTTTTTTTTCTTTTGCGGGAGGGAAATAGTAGGTGTTCAAATTTAGGGATATAAATCAATCAATTTTGGATATATATTGGTGAATGTTGTTGTTAGTAATCAATTAAATTAGCTATTATAAAAATTATATAAAGTAGGGCTATTAACTAATTAGAGTAGTAATTGTATATATATTGTTCAGTGACTTAATATCTAATGGAGGTGAGTGTAGTGTCTGGAAACAGATGCTACTATCTAGTTATGTTTACTTCATGACACCTTGGTCATGTGACCTGTTTAGTTGTGCTACTAACCAATGGCCTGTAAGATTAGGTATGCATGTCCCATGATGCATACCAACATAGTCAATAAAAAGGCCAGCAACTGTCTCTGCCAGCTGCTGCTCATACAACCCACAAATCTGTAGTAGTGTACCCTTGCTGCTAGGTACCAAACACTACACTACGAGACTCAAGCGAATAGCGCATTTTATACGCTGTATCTCATTTAAACTAATAAAGTAGAAAAAATACGGTTTTACCTTAAACACAAACGTCGGTGACTGGGACTGGATATAGGAACGTCCTCGCGTACGTGAGACTTTTGCAGACAGGAAGTTTAAACCGGAAGTTTGAGTTCAGGAATTTACTTTATGATTCACAAATAAAATTTTCAAATAATTTTTTTTTATCTAAAATAACTAGATATGTTGGCTCGACGTCACACCTTAGCATTAAAACACACATCCGTGAAGTAGACCCGGTTATTCCGAAACTAATTGATTGTCTACTCGAATCCGCCCCGCTCGTGCAATTTCACCACCCCTCGATCTTTGGACTGTTCCGTGTCTCGCAGACGATCAATTATTTCGGGGTAACCGGGTCTACTTCACGGATATCTATTACATAATGCAGCTGGAACATACTCGATAGAAAGGCAAACGGAACTCGAGCTGGCATGGTAATTGGCTCCAGTTAGACTCAACTAAACTAGCCTCCAGATGTGTAATAAAGTGTCACGACTACAATAGCTTGAATGGTAATTTGTTTAAAATTGTAATTCCATATTTCACTCTTTGACCGAACCATTCTTAACTTAGTCGTCTCCATATCAATTTTTCGGTTTGCTTTTTATTTTATTATTTTTCTCTTGTTTTTTTACCTAGTTCACATCACTCCTTTGTGAGGCCGAACCATTCTCAACTTTACCAGTTTTTGGCTTTATTTTGACTGTTTGTTTTTCGTGAATTGGATAGACGCAATTTCTTTGGCAAAGATTTGTGACAACACACTAGTGTGTGTCTAGATAGGCAGGTCAGTATGCACGTTGTCATTGTTTAAAGTTTGGCCGTCCAATCGGAGACGACTCTGACAATACTAACAATGGTTGTAACAATACTTTCGTACTTATTCATTTGTGTTTCTTTGTGTTTATTGTGTTCTTGTTTTCATTGGTTTTGTATTTAGTAATAGAGTGAGCGCATAGCCTCGGACTAAGGCTCCAAAATAAAAATATCTCCCTCCCACGCCGTTCTCATTACACCCCCACCCCCAGGCTGTAAACCAGAAAAGGTATGCACTTCGTATCGTACTGTAGCCATTTGTCAAATTTCATAGCTATCTCCTATAGCTTCCCGCTATCTCGGTATCGGTGAATAATCACCCTATTGGTATTAACAAGGGATGAGCGGACTAGTAAGAAGCTAGAAACTAGAAAATAGAAGTAACACATTTGCAACATTATTGAGGGTTAAATTTTGCGATGAAAGCCACGTAGCTGACATTCCTGCACAAGTTATTTCTGTCAGGTGGGTAATTGCTCTCCATTTTGCTACAATTTAAGCGTTTGTGCCGCCTTATTTTTTTTCCCCCTAAGTAGCTGAAATGTGCTCAACCACGCTTCAGGATGTTTGACACTGACGCTATGGCGTCACGCTACAATGGTTTACAACCTTGACAATTGAATTGATGTGATGTTTGTTGCCTAACTTGGTGCAACACACTAGCGTGTATCTAGATCTAGATTTAGGGTTTGTTTAATATTTCTGTAATGGGTGTTCCAGAGTGGCAAACAGGTATACTGCACTGTGACTGAGGTCGGCACTCGTAAACTAGCAAAATGCTCCAGCCCCCACGTCCATTATTTATCAGTTCCACCGTAGTGCTTGTTTCTGACGAAAGAGGCACTTAAGGGCATAGCCCACAAATTTTAATTATAAGTTTAGATTTCACGCCCGCGGCCGCCCCCCCCTTAAGCCCCAACTCCATTTACGCGAGACCAGCAAGCAGGCTAGCCACGCTACACGGACTAGCGTGCCGTTTTCCTCGCCAACCCTCCCGGCCAGCTCTCGCTTCTCGCTCCTCAAATTCCATTCAAGCGAGCATTCAAGCCACTTGGCTACACTGCGCTACACTAGCGTGACTCTGACTGGCTCTGAGTGGCTCTAAAATGAATGCATATTTTTGCCCATAGCTAATTACTGCAAGACTTTCAGATTCATACAATAGCATTTTTGGAATCAGTGAATTATTCTCTAGTTTTTCATAACGAACGCAAGTTTCCCAACTTTTGTGAGAAATGAACGATCGTTTCTAGCGGTGATTTAGCTCTGCGGCCTGTGGCCTGTTTCGATCGGAGACGAACAATAGTGCGATTTGAACCTAGTCTGCCTGCCATTTCATGGCCCCGATTATTAAATGCATTCCTATCTAAGTGCCGATTCATTTTGTTTGTCTGACAATTAAAATATTTAGCTAAACTGAGTAACGAACCGATCGAGTACAGGGATACACAACGGCTTGTTTATGGCGCCATCTTGCTTGAAACGTCATCAACTCCCTCTTCCTGATTGGCTGCCAGCAGAGCGAGCCGAGCGAGTTGGCCTCGCTAGCCGAAAGATTCTGGGCCGAGTAGAAGCGCGCGAGACGGCCTCGCTTGCCTTGGCGTGACGTTGTAGCTAGCGTCTCGCGTATATGGAGTTTGCTGTGCTAGTCCACGCTTTGCAGCTTTGGCCTCCCGATACTCGCTAGCTGGCTGGTCTCGCGTAAATGGAGTTTAGGCTTTACGTTGTCAACGTATATGCGCGAACTTCCTTCCTCTTTTGCCTTCTTACACCCCCCCCCCCTCCCCGCCCCAGTTACCCCAATACTAAACTGTGCTGCTCATAACTCTATCATACTAGATCTTTAAATTCACCACTGGACTTTTCTTATGACTTTGTTATGGCATTATTGTGTTGCGGGTTATTTGCAGTGCGACATTATTGTGTAAGGCGTTATTCCCACTGCAATATGAAACCTTACAGGAAAGTTTATTTGTGCTCCTTTGCTATTTTGACTTCGAGTCAGTTAAACTTTTTTTCTTTCTAATATCCAGTTTGGGTTCACGCTTCCTTAAAATTCTGATGCTCCCTGAAATCGAACACAACAACAATCAAAACAAAACAAAACAGTTGAGACAAAACTGAATGATGATTTCCTCACGGGAATAGAATTTCTATCATCCAATTTTCCTGCATTTTTTCGTCAGTTGGTAATGGATCTGCATGACTCTCGTACACCTAAATTGTTGATTCACAAAATAGTTTCAAACTTTTCGTTGACTGTTGTTGTTTGTTACTGATGGTTACGCTAGCGCTTTTTCATCGATAGTAAAAATGGAGTCCCTGACCCAGTATCCGTGGCGGTTTCGGCCGAGTTAAGGATTTTACAAATATAAAATAGAATTGTGTCTGTTTGAAATACATTGTTGACAATTTTTTTACTGTGCTGTAGTTTCTTTATGGCATCAACACACTTGCCCACCCGCCTTTCATACTCTAGATGAAACCTAACAGATTCTATCGGCGATGCGAAAGATGCGCTTGCTGTTAACCAACGCCAGCTGAGATAGTAGCTTTGTACCTCGCTCCACTCCAGGCCGTCAGCTTTGTGTACCATGCGGCGTGAGAACCGAAGAGGATTGGCATCTGAACAAAATTTATGCGGGAAAATACTTAGTTTACTCAGCTACCTGGTAAATTTCAAACACATACAGGCAACAATCAAATTGCGAGATATGGCGCATACGAAGGTTTTTCACGCATTCACTTAGGCCAGATACAAATCCCTTTGGGTTCTCAGGCCGTACGATACTGGACGACTCATATCGTGTCTGTCACTAACTGATATCGCAACAATAGCAAGCTGACGAGCCTGTAGAGATGCGAGGAACGCAGCTTGCCTTGCTGTTAACACGAATTAGTCCTGTCGGTCGATATAGTGTATTTTTGAGGTGTCATATATATTTTGACCATATTTGTGTAAACGAAATATGCTTATTACACAAACCATATTTGAAGAAAAACACAACCGTATGCTGGGGAACAGTCTTGCGTGATTTGCTGATCATTATTCCCATTTCAAATTTTGTAACGACACTTTGCACAGCGTTTGTTCAAAACAATGGCAGAATTCTCGGCGGCAGTGCACGTTGCATTTGATATTCGTAGGCAGCGTGGCGTAACGATGCACACCTCCCGCTCCACGCATTCTCTCCTGCCTGCGCAAAGCTAATGACGTCGTTTGCAAATGGTTTTACGCGCCAAAATGCAATTTGGTCGTAAACAAACACATCAGCTCATCCATCTTGTTTGTGAGTAGAGGCATTTAAGTACTACGACGGACAGGCCAAGAAAACCATTGTATTCTATCGTTCTCGAAGCCAGGGCTACCCAAACAGACCTACTACAATACTGGGTCTGCCTTCAACGAAAACCTTTCGAAGTAGACGATACCTACCTACAAGGGGCTGTAGTCATCGTGAATGAAAAATTTTATTTTTTATTACCGGTCGGTCGTACTGCCGCACAGAGGCAGTATGAATGGAGAAATGTTTTTCACTTTAGTACGACTACAATATGGCTTCTACATTTAAAAAAAATATTTTTAATTCTGCGACAACCCTCCTTTAAGTTTGCAGAGATACAAATATCATTTCACATGTTAAGAAAAACAACGTCCACACCGCTATAACAGGAAAACAGCTTTGAAAACGATTCATTAACTGCAGGATATTCTAGAAAATAAATGTCACACGAGTCAAATGAAGCGTGACATTTCAGGCATTGAAAACTACATTCCACATCCAGGAAAGCAAAGCAATTATATTTAACGATGGCTGCGTCCGGGTTTCAAGATTAGAAATTTATTTCAAACTGAGCTAAATGGGTTTCCCACATACGTCATTTCACGTGAAGAACACATGCATCCGCTGTGTCTCGAAGCCAACTTGCGTCAATCATACGTCAATAATGCATCCTTTTCCTGCATACAAAAAGTATTTGCACGCCAACATTGCCTCATTTTTGCGGCTATGTTATCACGGTAAAATGTAAGTAGTACGACCAGATTTTTTTTGGTATGGGTGGCTTGTTAATTATGGTACAGTTCGAAAAAGCAACTTCATTTTGTACACCTGATTGCTTTGCCATTACTCCATGCTACCATCCACAAATTCGGCACGAGGCGTACATTCTCACAGTGCTCAACCACACCAGTGTTGAATCCTCCTACGAATGCCTTATTTTACGAATTATGTTACGAATCATTATACGAATGCCTTCCTTATACTACGAAATATTCTACGAATGCCTGTTATGCTACGAATCATTATACGAATGCCTTCCTTATACTACGAATTATTCTACGAATGCTTTATTTTACGAATTATGCTACGAATCTTATACGAATGCCTTCCTTATACTACGAATCATTATACGCTACGAATTATTCAATCAACTGCAGCGTGGTTTGAGCACTATTATTTACAAAATGCTACGCAGTCTTGTTACGTCTTCTGTGGATTTGGCTCACAAGGCGTGCATCCTTTCAGCGTGGAATCTGGGGTTTGTGGAGCGACTCAGTCACAATTTTCAAGCCACCTCAGCTGGTTACGTACTGCCCGGAGTCGCATTATTTTTTGTTTGTATGTCCTGTTCTTTAATTGTTATAACACGGGTGATTCGAAGTTAGTTTATCGCCGATGGCGTATGGTAATCCTCGGGTGGAGCGAGTTTCGGTCTTGCACTGCGCCGTTAGTTCCATCGTAGGTTAACTAATATGTCCGAAAAAGCCGTGGCCTGACACAAGTTTTAGTGGGCTTAAAAAACACCGTTTTTTCGTGAAGCTTTTTTTCGGGAGAGAAAATGCGACGTATGATGATTCGGAAAAATAGTCGACACCTATGAACTTGAGGCACGTTGTATTTGTTTGTTGTTTGTCTGTTTGTCCTTCCCCTCTATCCCTTACCACCGACTGTTTTTCGAAAATGAAAGGGTAGCAAACGGAACAATGTATCTTACTAGCCTAAGAAATATTGTTGCGTTTAACTGCCTGCTCTGCATCGTTTTCCAGTGGGACCGCACGTTGGTTTGTCGTGTAATGAAGTTTGTGTCAATTTAGGGCTAGCTATATATATATAGCTATATATACATCGCTGTGGCCCGACCTCGCCGCAGTGCTGGAAAACCTTTACGTCCTAGGTTTTCTCAGGCAGTGTTCCTGAGTATAGTCTTTCCGTCCTAGGCTATACTTTTTGGATTAAGTAAAAAAGCGTTGGAAAACCTCCTATGCCACGATATGTCCCGCTTAGTGCCCACAAGGTCAAAATAAAAAAAAAACGTGGGCCTAAGAGGGACATTAGGAGGATTCCAGAAAATGACCTTGACCTACATTCTACTTTAAAAAAAATATGGACACTTGTAAAAGTAAGTATGAAATATGCAATAGCTTATCTACAAATTTAGTAAGTTTATAAACACAAAAACACCTGTTGAGTTTCCCCCAGTAATAAAGTTTTTTTTTTTGGAAGCATTTTGGGTAAAAATTAGCTCTCGAAGGCTAATTTCTCATGTGCTTCCGTTCCCTTTGCCCAAAACACACCACATTTTAGCTACGCCAAAGCGAGATATTTTAGTGAAACCAGAATGACACAAACCTATTGGGGGGGGGGGGGACAGCAGTCAGTAACTTCTGAACCGCACCGTTTGTATAGTTTGTATCAGGTGCGGTTTACAACCCAAACTAATTGTCACCAAGAAATTAATAAAATAGAAAAATGAAAGTGCTCAGTGCACCAAGTGCCATTTATTGTGAGTTTGAATAGCTGAAAATACACAAAACAGTAAACCACTGAATGTTATCTGTGTAATAACTGCAGCTGAAACATAGCTCCATCTATTGAGAGAACTGTAATACACCTAACTAACTTAGTGATCAGTGCTACGCAGTAAACTAAGTGCCATCTATTGAGAGTTTGAATAAAATACACAAACGAAAGTGAAAGCTGGCCAAGCACCATCTATCGAGAGTTTGAATAAAATACACAAATTGAAACTGTATGCTATCTGCGTAAAAACTACAGCTGAAACATAGCTCCATCTATTGAGAGAACTGTAATACACTTAACTAACTGAATGCTGTGAGCAACAAGTCAATGTTCCCCCATACTGCAGCCAAAATAAAAAGAAAGAAGACATTAATTTTCTGCAGCCAAAAAAAAAGAAAGAAAACATTAATGTTAGCCAAGTTTCTCATTTTCTCCTAGATATCGGCGGCCATTTTGAATTTTTCAAAATATGGTCAGAATTCCACCAAAATCAATATTCTTCGGAATTTGGACCTCCCCTATCGATCTGCCGTGTCAAAAATTAAAATTTCCCAATTTTTTTTCTGATTTGGGTACAGGTGTAAAGTGTTAAGCAATGAACAAAAATAAATTTTGGTTTTATTAACCTGCGGACTGCAGCAAAGTGCCACAGCCTTACTGTTGTTGAATTTCGTCCAAGGGATTCTTAAGAATTTCAATGATTTCCGGGATGTTCTGGAGGAACAAGTTCCATTCTGCAAAGTTCATTTCACATTGGGTTATCGGAATCATGTTCCAATCGAAAGTGTAGAACAAGAGTCGAGTAGCGTCGCCGTTTTATTTTATCCTCAGTCTTTTATTTTCTCCAAGACGCACTGCATGAAACAAAGAATCGAGATCATTAACCAACATCTTATTGAAATGATGTAGTAAACAGCTTTCGTTGATGGACTTAGGAACAACTGAATCACATTTTGAATCTGTTCAATAGCACCCAAGGCTGCATTTTCATCGTCGCTGCCAAAGTGAGCTTTGTTGGACCTACGTTTCAAAATTTCTTGATTTAAATTGCTGTGAGGTTTTAACAAGACTTCCCACTCGTGAGCTTCCAAATCAATTTGGGACTGGCCCGACGTGAAGTTGACGACAGCATTTTTTCCGAAGGAAGTGACTTGAACGGTGGCATGAGGGCCCAGGGTGAAAACATTATCGTCACTCATATTGGTTACTTGCGGTCTTTAATAATAAGAGGTATTAATTTTATTTTTGTTTTTTTATGCTCTTATCCTTCGAATTCGTAATGTACCTCTAACAAATGGTACCCAGTCGGAATAACTCCTGAATTGGAGACCAAAATCGTGTTCCCAATTTGCAGTTCTATTGGCGTCCTGTCGAAGCTGACCACGGTGGCTGCCTCACCAGCAATTTTTTGAATGGTCTTAACCGATTTAGCTCCGACCTGCAAACTCACTTGGAATTGAATATTGATTCGTGAGGCAAGGGCTATTACTTTAGTTATCCGACCGAGTTTGGAAACCATGATGTACTGTTGGCCATTTTCTGACAACCATTTAAAATTATCTCTCGTTTCTAAATTCGAACGAAAATAGTAGACGCGCCTGAGAACTCGTAATTCCCTCCTAATCCGATTTACTTGTCTGTCTACGTATTTCTTGGTCGCTCCATCGCCGTCACTGGATGGCTGACCCAAATTTACTAATTTCTTGTCAGCCAAACTTAAATTTCCATCGAAATCATTACTCAAACCTATTTCAGATTTCAGGTAGCCTAGAGTGACTGCTTCGTTTTGACTGGTGGGAGCCCCCAAACTATTCTATTTCCAGTTAAATTCAAATTGCCTTCTACAGTTTTGGAGAAACCAAGTGCGTTTTTAACGAATGTGACGGTAGCAGTGTCTGAGTCAGAAATAGGAGGGGCTAGGTTGGTAATTCTCTTCTGCCTGGCTTTAAAATCAGTTTCTGGTCCGCTCAAGAAAACTCCATTATGCGATGCGATTATGCGAAATCGTGGACCAAGACGCCTATCGAATCTGACGACCCAGTGCTCGCATCTACCCGTGCACCCATGATGGAAAAAGTAAAATCCCTTCCTATCTTTCAGAATATCCTAAGCATGTACATTTCGGGCTATTAGGGAGCTCGTAAGAGCACTTTGAATCGAAAATCACCATATGCTTTCGCTACAATGCCATTATCTCTTCACCTTTTTGAATGGGTGTAGGACGGTGGCTACAGCTAAGCTAAACAATTTCGGTTAGGATAGCAATTCCCATCTTTCAGAATATCCTAAGCATATGTAATTCGGGCTATTAGAGAGCTCGCTAGAGCACTTTGAACGTGAAAACCGTTATTTATAACAAGCAATTAAAAAATGGAGCGTTCGCACGAATTAAGGGCGATATACTTGAAATAAGATTTGGGGGCTGAATGGTTGCTTTTACGTAAAGGACGTATACTACCTTTCCTGAATTGTGTGCTGAACGTTTTTGTTTCACATTATGCTTTTGATATGTTGACGGTTAAGGAGTTATAGCCAAAAAATAACTTTTTTCGGCCGCCATTTTGGCCGCCATCTTGGATTTAATGGCTCCTGGGTAAATTTCGGAGTGGCTCCATATATAAAAAAAAAATATCTTGCAGGCATGTAGATACATCATACCGATTTTCATGCTTTTATGAAAAAATGCACGATTCTTCAGCTCTGCCTGACTATTAGTATTTCGATTAGCGTACGGGCGTACGGCGAGTTTTTTTCAGTACTCGGATAATGAGTTGTGAAACACTAGTGATGATGAGGAGGAGTGGGTAACCTGGTTTGTGTGTCTTTGTTTTGGGGAAGATGATAAGGGGTCTGATCAGTTATTTTATAGGCTTTTAAAACTTCCTCTTTGACTTTTTTTTTTATATTCAGCTAAATATAAAACGTCTTAATAAACGTCGGATACTGAACGTAAGAGAGGGCTAAAAGAAACACCACCTTAAACTAGTGTTGTTGCGATTTCTTTTAAAAATTTAGTATGTAATTCTGATTATGTGGATAGACTGTAGCATTAGCCTTATGGAATTTTTTGGTAACAGCGTTAAAGTGTGCGCAGCGTGTCTTGAGTCCTGCAGGTATTTTATGATTGGCCATGTCTTTCTGGAGGGGGTTGCTTTAATCGGCGGCCGCCATTGTTTTTGTAACTATTTTGGATATCAACAAGGCACTCTGCTGTCAAAAACATACAATCGATGATTTGTGCCCATTGTGGGGCGGGCTCAAGCTAGGCTGTGGACACTATAGTGTTGCTTTTTAGTTCGCTGAGTGCTTATGCTTCTTTACGTGGGGTATTGGGGGTGAGTATTCTGTATTTTTTTTAAAAATTTGGTTTAGGCAACTGCACTAGCCTCAGTACATGGTGGAATGAAACGGGCCCCATCCACAAATGTGAGATCTTTTTTCACTATGCTTTCAGTACGGGGGAGGGAGGGATCCAAGGGTACGTGTGAAATATTGGGCAGCCATTTGGATTCCGGCAAAGTATGAAATTTGTTAGAATATTGGAACAAATTAATATTGCAGCGCTAATACCAGGTTTGTTACGCTAAATTATATCCAGGAGTTTTAGTAGTGTAGTCTGAATTGCAGAGAGGCCGATAAAAAGCCTCTCTAGAAAAGCAATTCGAAAAGTAACTTGTTTATTTTTCGAACTTCTGGATCTCCAATTTGGGTACTCCGAATTTCGAAATTCAAATGCCCGAGTACAGTATATTTGAGGCGACGTTTCTAATTTAGTCAATTTTATTTACATATGACAGAGTTCTGAACACTTAAAGTTCACATTTTTAACACAAGAGGTGACCACCCCAATACCCCATTACAAGATAGTATTGGGATGTTAACATCATGTTGAGGAGGAGATTATTTTTAAACTTTGGAATTCACTGAGGACGAATCAAAACACGAATCGAAACATTTACTCTACAGTACATTAAATGTGCACAAGTAATAAATGGATTAAAGGGCCTGCCTTATAACATTCCGCGTGCCAAATTACAGCTACACGCAGATCGTCATCCGAGCAATTAAACAGCCAAGGTCGGCTGAGGTGGTAGCTGCGTTCCTCGCATAGTTGCTGTTTCGGTTGGCTTTGGGAATAGTACATGAGACAGAATCGAGTCAAAGATTGTGTCGTCACAAACCGGAATGATTCTCGTATTTTAAAATCACAATTTATAATTTTCTAGGCCAGTGTCTTACAATTTTGCTTCGGCGATCTATTGGAATAATTAATTTTAATTTTACCGCATTAGTCTATCAGATTTTAGATCTCATCGAAATTATTAGAAAATTAGTAGATGTACACACACAGATGAAACGTCATGATTATTGTACGCGCGCAATGCATCATTTAGTGACGGATCGTTAGTAAATAAAGTTCTATTATATTCAACAGAAAATCTCCTAGACGCCACATTTTAAAAAGGATTTTTAGCAAGGGAAAGACTAACGGTAAGGAAATAGACTTTTGGGGCCGTACTTGATGTGGAGGATCGAGAAAAATGGCGCTGGGATGTATATCCCTTTAAGTCCTTCATTGGAATCTTGCGTCTCTTTTGCCACGTGAACGTGCTGAACGTGCTAATCAAATTTTAAATTCTATGGGATATTTCCATTATTGATTATTTATTGTTATTTCCATTATTATTTCTATATAATGATATCTGTGCAGTTTTTTTTATGTCCCGTTGATGTTGTTCTGTATAACATAAATTTTTCAGATGGAGCAGTAGTATTTCCCGTTTTGTGGTGTTGTAAGATGTTGCGTGTTGCATCCCGTATTATGAAAGATAAAAAAATATATACCCACGCTCCACGAATTACTCCATAATAAACTCTCCAAACGCATTTCTAAAGGCCCATAGTACTTGCAACACCTTCCCGATAAAGTGAATTTCCGTTACGTCATATCCTGGTTATGTCTGGAATAAGCTGCATAGCCGCATGTTTTTTACTATTTATTTTTATTTTTGCACTCTGAATATGTTGCGCACAGAGTGGGTATGCAACACTGTGTACCAGCTTGACCTCCACAGGTCACTATTAATACACATATCGTGTACTTTGTGACTCAAAACGTACAAAAACAATGTACTGATATACAAAAGTCGTGTGGACTGTGTTGGTATGCATGATGTATACTATAAGTGCACATTAGCCTCAGAGTATATTTACAAGCATTTGAAAAAGGTCCACATCGCCCAAAATGTAAATATAATGCACCATGCTTGACTTTTGTTTCAGTGCAATATGCCAAATGTCAGTATTTTTAAAGATTGGCGATGCACCCTGATCCACCTTTTATTCTGTCGGAGTGTTCGCGGCACCCCTAAGCTAGTGGCGAATAGGGAGTCGTGTTGCCAAATTGTCAAGCCAAGAAATTGATGTGACTTGTCTACCCAACGTAGTTTCAGGATGTCAACCGCGCTAGCAGGGCGTGCGTATTGACTCCCACGGCTTCTTGCGGAATAGGTGGTGTTTATTCTAAAGACTGCCAACTATGACTTTATACGCTTACTGCGCTCTATAAAATTAGAGGCCGGATGGAACGCCGACGCTATGAGCGGTTAGTCTCAATTGATGATGCATAGTAGACCAAGTGACCCTCGGCAATCTTTATTATCGTGGTCGCTTGGAATTCAGGATGTTTACGTTCGTGTCTAACGGCAGCCTATCTTGCATCAACGATACTTATCAAGTTCAAAAGGTTCTTTACCAACGGTCAACTACATTTCCTTGCCGTAATCATCTACGATCATACCCGTTGAAAGTAAGGTTGAATCATTGCTTACAGTTCTCCAGTTAAACATAAGAAGTCTTCGAAGAAACTGGGACGAGTTCATTAACCTGGTCGACTCTAGTAAGATTGTCTGGGATGTGATCGTACTCACGGAAATTAACATTAAAAGCAACGAAACTAACTTGTACTTCATAGATAACTATGAAAGCTTTTATATTACCAGAGAGGAGACTTCAAGAGGAGGTGGACTCGTAGCTTTTATTAGAAAGGATATTGTTAACATTACCACACATTTTAAATGCGACATAAATGACGGCTTACGTATCGTTTTAAAGATGGAGGAACGAGAGTTTTTAATCTATGCTATATACAGACAGCCAAATACGAGTAAAAAAATATTTGTTGGGGAGCTGAAATCTCTTCTCGAAAAAGAAGATAAAAAAATGACTAAAATAATTTTTCTTGGTGATATAAATATTGACATAATGAAAACAGCAAAACCAAAACAGGATAAAATGAATATTGAGAAGTACAAAAATCTATTAGCATCTCTCGGTTTTATTAATAAAATAAATTCACCAACTAGGCAAGAATTTGTTAGAAATAAATTATGTGAATCGTGCATTGATCATTTTTTTATAAGATCCACAATTCCACATTCCACACCTCCACGGGTTTTGTGTGGGAAAATAAAATATCGGACCACTATCCAACTATCTTATGTGTCAATACACATGTTAAATCAGAAAATAAGCAAGAAAATAGCGATTTTTATACCTTTGACGATGCAAAAATTATTAAATTAATGAATGAACACGATTGGCGTTTTCTGGATAAAACAAAGGACATAAATGTAGCCTACAACAAAGTCCATGAAATAATTGATAACTTTTACAGTGAAAATAAACGTTCCAAAGCCAAACTGATTAGCACAAAAATCATTGTTAAGAAACCTTGGATTAATAAATTCATCGTTGATAAAATAACGCATAAAAATAACTTATGGAAAACAATCAGTAAGAAGAAGAATACCGACCCAGGATTATTAACCGAGTATAAAACTCTTAAAAATGAGGTAAGCAAACTAATTAAAGAGGCAAAGCAAAATCATTACCATAAACTCTTCGATCAAGCACGTTTTGATGCTAAAAAAATGTGGAATAATGTAGGTAAAATTCTTGGAAATAACAAACCTAATATTGACGAAGCACTGAACAAGTCTTTCCATGATAAAGGGAAGAATAAAGTAAGGAATGATTTTAATACTAATTTTGCTAATCAAGTTCCAAATTTGAAAAAAACCTTCCAAAATAGATTTGCTATTCTTAAACAAAGTTGTTCACTATCTACAGCAAATCATTTAAATGGCTTACATCAACCAAAAAAGACGCCTAATAAAAATAACAGAAATACAATGGGAATTCTCCACGCATCGATTGAGGAGATCTGCTCTATTATTTCAAATATTAAAAACAAAAACTCTGCTGGAATTGACGGCTTCCAGCTGAAGCATCTTAAAAGTAGCAAATTCAATTCTGCTATTTTGATCTCTAAACTTGTAAATAAAATTATTGAAACTGAAACATGGCCTGAAAGATTAAAATTTCAAATGCTTAGACCTATTTTTAAAAAGGGCTCTAGAGTGGATATGAACAATTACCGACCTATTTCCCTGCTGCCAGCAATAGACGAAAATTATTGAGAAATTCTTTGCAAATAGAATCTCACATTTTCTTGACAAAAATTCTTCTCTGTCAAACAGACAGTTTGCTTTAGAAGCAATAGAGGCACTAGCGATGCTTTAAAAGCAATTAATGACATTGTTTCCCAAGCTCTGAACGACGGCAAACTAGCTGGTGCTATTCTAATAGACCTTCAAAAAGCATTCGATACTATTGACCATGGCATCCTTTTTTATAAATGCAAAAACGTAGGACTTCGTGGTAAAATCCTTAATATTCTTAAAAGCTACATGGGTAATCGTCAAGTATGCACCAGAATTAACAACGAAAATAGCAAATTTTTAAAAGTTGAACATGGGGTACCACAAGGTTCAGTTCTTGGTCCCCTACTGTTTCTTATTTACATAAATGACATCCCAGAATTTGTTGAAAATTGCAAAATTTTTCTCTTTGCTGATGATATTTTTTTTACTTGCTATTGACCAGGATATTGAGAATATGATCTACAAATTGCAGCATGACTTTAATTCGCTGAATTCTTGGTTCGTATCTAATGAAGTTTTTTATTAGTGAAGAGAAAACTCTTTGCATCACTGTAAAATCACCACATGCTCAAAAAGTTGTTGAGAAAAACATCTTTCTTCATACTAAATTTTGTACAAACAGTAACTGCATGAATACATGTAGAGTGATCAAAAGGGTAAGTGAAGCAACTTATTTGGGCTTCCAAATTGACTCACAGTGGACGTATAAAAAGCAGACTGAGAAACTCATTAAAAAACTCAGGAAACTTATGCCAAGTCTTTACCATATAAGGTATCTCTTAAGCACCAAAAATAAAAAAAATGATCTACTATGCTTGGATAGAGAGTCAAATTAGATATGGCATTGAAATTTTTGGCTTTGCCACTGACTGCCACCTAAACCGACTACAAAAAATACAAAATAGAATTATAAAAATTTTGTTCAATGAATATGGAAATTTAAAAACTAAGGAGGTTTATAGGAAAACTGGAATTCTTAAAATAAGACAGCTGAGAGATTTTGTAGTTGTTCTAAAAAATTATTTTAATGATGAATATAAAATCAGTTCCAACACCAAAAATGCTTACTTGCGAAAAACAACATACCGATATGATGTGCCTTTTATGAGGAACCATTACGGTAAAAGAACCAACAGCTACAAAATCCCTTACATCTTCAATGAAATCCCATTGCAACGGCTTCAACTTAATAAAATATCAACCATTAGAAGGCATCTAACTGCTTACTTTTTAGACCAACAACTAATAGATTAGCTTTGTTCTTGGTTTATATGAAACGGCTTTTTTAGCATGTTTTTGTTTCTAATAATGTTTAATATGTGTTCACGATATTATCTCTGATAGAGGTAGTTTGTTTCCCAGAATGTTTCTGATTTTTTTTTTTTAAATGGGGGGGGGGGGGAATTTGTTCCTGATATGACCCTGATATTGTTAATGTTTTTGATATTGTTAGCATTGTTAGCATTGTGCTGATTTTTAGTGTTGTTATAAGTTGCAAGTGTAATGTCTAACCATATGTTCCTGCCTTGCTTTCAAAATGTCTCACTCCTTAAACACCATATTTCTGTTTTTTTTTCCCTCGCACAATGTCCTTGCATTTTTTATGTTGTAATCCGGCACACACAAGTTCTCGCAGAACTTCGGGCCGATTGCTGAATAAACCTATTATTATATAGTAAAAGTTCGTCGCTAGGCGAGGGAAAGTCCGACCTTGTAAATAAATGTCATCAGTTCAACCATAATACGCCTCCTCTCGTGGCATTAAACCATCTTGTCTCTTGGTTCCAGCTTAGGTCTACAAGATGGCGACGGTTCCCAAAAACACGTCTAACTTCCCAAAAAAACAAGGAAGAGAAAAAAAAAACGAAGCGTGACGCAATATAGGGCTCGCCTTCGCTCAGCAGTAAAAGAAAGACAATCGAATTACAATACATTTTCTGCTGAACAGAAGAGTAGGCCGCTAACGTCTTACATTATTGTTGGCTTAATTGTTATGCGACAACATCAAGAAACACACGGTCTGCGGCCTTGCAGTCCTGGAAACACCCGTTCTCGTCAGGCTACCGAAGTTAAGCAGCATTGGCCCTGATTGGTACTTGGGTGGGTGACCTCCTGGGAATCCATTCCGGGTGCTGCAGACATAGGGCCTTAGGGCTTCGTCGGGCAGATGACCGGGTGCGGTTAACGCTCGCTAAAACCCTTTGAACTCTTTTTGAAGAAACACACCCACAACAAGCACAATTAGGTTAGACAATTAATTACAGGCAGTGTGCCCCCCCCCCCCCCCACACACACACGTCCAAGATGGCTCTGCATGAGTGCCCAGGAAGAAAAGTATGTTGGGAGTCCGGAGTCCGCGAGTATTTTGAAGTTCATGCAAAAGAGGATTTTTTAAATAGTGGACAGAGGCCATTCAAGTATTACGTCATAAAAAAAATTGGCCATCTTCAACCCCCGTCCCCCCCTCGTCATCAATCTTCATTATTTGCTCCCCCCCCCCCCCTCCAGCAAAAAATAATTTCTTCTTTACCCCCCCCCCCCCCCGCAAAGAATATTACCTGTATATCTTCAATTTTTCTGAGGACCTTCAGACCTTTTTTTGTGCGTATTGCAACCCCTTTTTTGGGATTGTGTAAAAAATCATTGTGGATGAAATGTTCCAGGATTTTTTAAATAGTAGACAGGAGATGAATAGGGCAGTAGTTTTTTGACGTCATGTAGTTTGGTGTATAGGAGAGACATTCGAATTTTTTTTCCCAAGATGCGGAAAAGGTGTAGTGCAAACGGGCATGTTAAAAATAAGGTAAATAGGAAGGACATGCTAGTTGCGTAAAGTCGGATATTAAAACCACAAAGTACCCCTTACCAATCCAAATATAATCGAAAATAATTGTAGTGATATCATTATGGAGGTGAATCATGCGAGCCGAACCCAAATAATCCGTCAATGCAAAACAACGTACATTCTGAGAGGATGACTCACCGCAAAATTTGCAGAAGTAATAATTACATTGACTAGATTTTAATGTTTATTTAGCAAGTTTTTAACAATTTTTTATACGAAATAAAAAATTGTTACAAACTTGCTGAATAACCATTAAAATCTAGTCAATGTAATTATTACAACGTTGTACATAGTAAGTAGACAAGTATAGCCATATCAGTAATGGCAATCTACCCCTATACTTGTTTAGGATTCCCGCCAAGATTTTCGGCCGTTTGAAGTCCAGCTATCAAACGCCAAGCTCTTTCGCCAAGCTAATCCCACCGAGTAAGAGTTCGAAGGTTAAGTGAAATATATGAAAATTACTTGCTGCGCAATTTTCAATTCATTTAGCGTGTGAAGTCTTAGTCGGTGGGGTTAGCTTGGCGAAAGAGCTTGGCGTTTGATATCACGGCTTCACACGGCCGAAAAGCTCGGCGGGAATCCCTAACAAGTTTTGTTTTGTGGTTGATATCAGATATTTTTGGTCCAAATTGATGAAATCCAATTTTTTTCTTAGCAATTATGAGATGGAAACACCAATCTAGTTTACTGGTCCATTTCTTCTTTTTTTGTTGGCTTTCGTTAGATTTTGCGGACAGCACTCAACCGTTTTTCAAATGGTTTGTATTTCTTATTATTACTGCAGTATCTCCCAACAAACGCACGGATTTGTTTAATGTTCAGTTTGGCATTGTTGAATAAAAACAACGTTTAAAACAATGTAAAACAATCAATTTGGTCGTTTGGAGCTTCCTAACCCCTGAATCACTTGACCAATCAGAAGAAGCCATATGAAAAGGGCACATCTCCAGATCAATAACTGTAAAATGAGCTAAGAACCAGATTTATCCACAGCATGGAAGAATTTATTTTCGTGATACAAAAAAGCGTTACTAGTAGTTAGTAGTAATCTACCCCAAAACAAAACTTGTTAAGGATTCCCGCCAAGCTTTCCGGCCATGTGTAGTCGTGATATCAAACGCCAAGCTCTTTCGCCAATCTAATCCCACCGAGTAATAGTTCGAAGGTTAAATGGAATATATGAAAATTGCTTACTGCGCAGTTTTCAGTTATTTCATTTAACGTTTGAAGTATTAGTCGATGGGATTAGCTTGGCGAAAGAGCTTGGCGTTTGATATCACGACTTCACACGGCCGAAAAGCTTGGCGGGAATCCTTAACAAGTTTTGTTTTGGGGTAGATATCAGATATTTTTGGTCGAAATTGTTGAAATCAATTTTTTTCTTAGTAATTATGAGATGGAAACACCAATCTAGTTTGCCGGTCCATTTGTTTTTTTTTTTTGTTTTTTTTTTGTTTGTTTGGCTTTCGTTAGAGTTTGAGGGCGGCACTCACCTTTCTTCACATGATTAGCATTTCTTAGTAGTACTGCCAACTCACAAAGTTATTTAATGTTCAGTTTGGCATTGTTGCATAATAACAATGTTTAAAACAATGTAAAACAATCAATTTGGTCGTTTGGCGCTCCTAACCCCTTAACCACTTGACCAATTAGAAAGGTCCATATGAAAAGGGCACATCTACACAGCTACACCTGTAAGATGAGCTAACAACCAGCTTTATTCACCGCATGAAAGAATTTATTTTCGTGATACAAAAAAGCGTTAGTTAAGTAGTACGCAGTAAGTAATTAGGCAAATATCAATGTTATTCACGTCGTTTTTTCAACAAGAAAACGGTAAGCTGTAACATTAATAATGACTTTTCTGTTGTCAGGCGACCAAAGTCTCCCGATCAAACAAATTTCATCCTTTTCTGTCGAATTATTTATCCCCAAATGGCTGAAAACAGCCAAACTACCTTTGCTGTAAAGACACAACGTGTCTAGTGGTCGCCATGCTCGTATATATATTTTATCTGGATGTTATCGTTTTATCTTGGCGGGCGACGCATTAACGTGTGTCTTGATTAGGGAAATATCAAAGTTATTCACGCCGCTTTTTCAACAAGAAAACGTTAAGCTGTCTCACTAACAGTGACTATTATTTTGTCAGGCGACCAAAGTCTCCCGATTAAACAAGTTTCAGCCTTTTCTGTCGCGTTGTTATTTATCCTCAGATGGCTGAAAACAGCCTAACTGCCTTTGCTGTAAAGACAGAACGTGTCTAGTGGTCGCCATGCTCATATATATATATTTTTTATCTGGATGTTATCGTTTTATCTTGGCGGGAGACACACTAGCGTATGTCTTGATATGGTAATGATTGGGGAAGAACTGCTTCGCCTGATACTTTGAATCCGGGTCGCTTCCCGGTCACATCACTTAACTGAAACATAAGTGAATAAAGAAGATGTACGTTTTTCGCTGAAAGCTTATTTCCAGTTTATTATTATTCAAAACTATTTATGTCTATTCATTTCATCTTCGTTGAGCCTTATATTTAGTGTGTATTGATTTGTATACTCTCTCCATTGCCTATGACAAGGCACATTCGGTCGAATGGAGTCATGGTCACGGTCTCCGGATGAGCTACACTTCCTTGATCGATGGGTTCTTGAGATGCACCAACATGAATACGCTTGCTCAGTTCTGCTTGCAATTGTACATATCTTGGCGGCGTGTCATGCATTAAAGCATAATGTTCACAATCCGGAATACGTGGAATGCTGGCAGAAATCTTGGGAGATAACTAAGGAGGTCGTGTAAAGGTTGTAAAGTTCTTGGACAAATAGTAGGCTATATGACCTTATGTCATTGAGTAGAAATTTGGTAAAGAAAGTTGGAAACGAAGTTTTTCTGCAAGATTATGACGCAAATAGTTGATAAAACAGGGTTGTTAATTTTTTAATGCCCTAGAATTTAAAGATGGCGACCAAAATCCAAAATGGCCACCAACGTATCCGAAACGTAGCGTGTGTCAATAGGAAAAGCTCACTACGCATGATTTAAGGCTGTCTATGTATTATTTATGGATTACTAACATCATAACTACTGAAAACCAAATCTAAGTGGCCACCAAAATCTAAAATGGCCGTCAACATTTCAGGAACGTGGCTTGCATAAAAAAAAAGGCACACCATTCATGATTTAAGGGTGTCCATGTATTTGTTATGGATTGCTATAGTCATTAATACTTTAGCCAAAATCCAAGATGGCTGCCTTTATCCAAAATGGCCATCAACCTTTCATAAACGTGGCTGGCATCAATGGGAAAAGTACATTAGTCGTGATTTAAGGCAGTCTATCTATACGTTATGGGTTTCACATGTCATTACAACTGCAGCCGATTTATAATATAGCATTAGTCATATTATGATTGCCGAAATGCAAAATGACCGCCGGCACCTCAAAATTACAAATAGCCAACAAAATCTCAGAATAGCCGCCCATGACACCTAAACCCATAAATCAAAATCCAATCTGTGCAGTGTACAACTCGTCCATTTTACCAAATGTTAAAGAAAATCAGCCAACTGTTGATAATGTTCATCCCATTATTATCATTAATGCACCTGCACGTGAACGGTCAACTTTGTTAGCAGCTATAAGTTGCACAGAGTCAACACCTTCACCAGGGAACATGAGAGCACAAGATGTGTGCACATGGTTGGATTTGTACAAGCAAGTCTTGAAGTTATCTTATCTACGTCCTAAAATGCACAGGCAAATGGGTTGAGTCACCAGGACAGTTCCACGCCATGCTATGTGCTTTACGCTGTCTTCGTCATACAGTTGACGGAAGTGGGCTTGATGCTGCTTGGGTGGATGCTGTACTTTATAGTAATGTTACTGTAACACAGATAATAAATGGGACGCACCACAATCATGCTGTAGACTGCCATCAAGTGTCGTTGCAAGCCTGTGCTGACCTCTACTTTGAGACATATTTTTAAAAGAACATTCTGGTATGTGTGATACATTGGAATCCTGCATATAGAAACTGGCTTATGCTTGCATAAGCTAAATTGGAATTGCAAAAGCTCACGACGAAGTACAGGATGTTGTCAAGGCATTAGAACTGCTCAAGAATGAAAATTGAGAATGAAAACAATCGAATGGTCAAGTGGGCACAGATGAACATGCACCAAGCATTACGTCAGTTTATCCATGCAAAACGTCAACACCTCTAGCCTCAACATCCAGCAGCAATGGAAGAACTGTGCGTCTGGTTTTTGGCATAGAATTAGCTAGAATGTGCAGGAAACACCCCAGAATATTTAGCCCGAATGTGTGATATCCAAACTGTGAATCCACATCTATGAGAAAAATTCAACAGAGGAAGGTTACGCATCAACACCAATGCGGTTCCCGTTAGTGCCGTTGGTGTGGACGTGGCACAGAAGTGTGTTAACATAGCACACAAAGGTGATGAAGGAAACTCTGGGATTGTGGATAACCCTGAAGGTTTACTTCGATATTGTCTATCTGCCCGAGTTTTAACTGATTTTACTGGTGAGGTGGAATCTGTTAGGAAGGTCCACAATTGGTCGAATAGAGCACATCTGCAGCAAAAGTCAAGTACCATGAGCTATCCATAACTAAATTGAAAAATGTCCTTAAGCTGAACAACCAATTCAAGTTACATGATCTACATAGAGAACCAGATCCCATACTCTTTAACGTATATACAAAAGCAATTATTCCAGACAAAGTGAAAGAGGACATACTAAACACGCATGGCAGAGGAGTAGCAGCGAACATACAGTTCGCCGACAGCAGATTTGTGGGCAAAACATCTACTGGCGAAAAAACAGTCAAACTTAATTTATGGGATAAAATGATAAAACAATATAATGACTGGACTTCTGAATGCAAGCTCCTTAAAAGTATATCAAAGACAGAATATCTAACACGTAATGCTTCAAGTTCATTGCTCGCCCGCTTGCTAATAATCGCTAAATCTTCCCGTGATTTAGATTTAAATAATGTATTCAACAAGTATGAGTTCTCCTACGTTAATAAGATGCCTATGACACCGGGTTGAAGGCAGCACTCCTGCACCGATAAAGAACAGCAACAACAAAATCCTAGAAGACTTACTTGCAGGTCTTAATACCACTTCGGCAGATGGTGCTGTACACGTCATGCACGAAAAAATATTTTCTTCAAATTACTTTTGTTCAGTCTTCTGAAGAAAACTACTGGGAGTGTACACTTTCTGACACGATTTTTAATCTTAATGGACATGTTAAAAGCAGAATAAATTCCATTCGAGGAAGGTGAGTCTGGAAATTCTAACTGAAAAACCCTAAATTCGGTTGGAATTTCCATATTCAGCTCTTCCCTTACTGGACTTTATTATGTTACTAAAACGTCCATTCTGGTCCAAAATCGAGGCAGATCATCTACAAGCCTAGTAGTTTCCTTCAGAAAACAGCATAAAGGTAATTTGAAGAAAATTGTTTTTTGTGCAGGATAAGTGCGTTATCAGTAGGGATTTCTTTTAGCAGTATGGTGTTAACCAACAAATTTATATCGATGCCTTCGATTAGCAAACCTTGACAAGTATAAGTTAACATTAATGCTCTATATATGTTTCTGAAAAGATTCTTTTGTCTCAGGAAATGTTGCCTCAACATCACACTCCTACCCGCAAAGTGTTGTCCCTTTTGTGTAACATGACTACGAAAAACAGACTAGTGTTTCTGGTAAAACTCTGAGGGCAAATCAAAGAAAAAATTGTTTGATTCTAAATCAATTGGAAGAAGATTCCCATGAACAAGACCACTTTGACACCATCTACATGATTAATACAACATAACCAAGAACAGAATTGCAGGAAGTAATCAGGCATGGAAATAATGCATTAGTGATGATGTTATAACCAAACCGTGTGCTAGTACCATTCAAACGAAACGTGGTAGGGGCTCATATACTGTCCAGAAAAGACCTTGATAAATTCCATGTTTGCTGTACGAGCCACGATAGTGTCTTACACTGCCCTGGTTGGCACTGACTGTCAGGGTGTGTAGTAGGGATCCCCTTACCAGTCACCAGCCAAAGTAGGCTGCCACAGTTTACTCATCGTTACCACTAAGTGGAAATAGCCGTTATGAAGGAAAAGCAGTTCTTACCCGAAATACCTGAACTTCTGGGAGCAACCACTGATTTTCTGGTAGCAGAGAAAAATAGATAGGCAAGACTAAATCAGTGTGGCATTTTAAGGCTGTCGGTTACAACTGGCTCCTTATGTTGGATGATGGAATGATGTCTGAATAGCAAGTGTAAAAATCAATAATTTTGTAATTTCATGCAGGTTATTTATTCCAGCTATGGCACACGTTATGATGTTCACCCTATTTGACTATTTACTGTGTTGGATGGTAGAATGATGTCTGAATAGCAAATGTAAAATCAATAATTTTGTAATTTCATACACGCTATTGATTCCAGCTACGGTGCATGCTATGCTCTTCGCCGTATTTACCGTAAGTATAAATAGATAGCTGATTAGAATAATTAGGCTTTTTTAATTGTGCAGTATTCGTACAACCATCAGCCAGCAAGCCTTCAGATTTAAAAAGAGACAAATGATTCCTTAATGTGCATTTGAAAAGCACACAACTCGCTTCAGTCAGCATGTTAATAATGTCTACCCAAACCAGCTTTGATTTTTTTTGGTAATCCTGGCCAATGTAATTCATTGCATTCAAGAGCAAACACGAACATCAAGGCTTTGATTAATTTTTTGATGTCATGAAAGGAACTTGTTGATCCGTCTTGTTGACCTATGTGGGAAGCTTCTTTAGATATTTTTGTTATTATTTTATCATTTTTCATGTTGGATCGAAAGCAACTTTTGAATCCCAGCAAGTGGGCAAGTACATAGCTACGCAGGCTGCCATATTTTAAAGGTAAAAATAAATATACAATTTGCTGAGGAAGGAAAGCCCATAGAAGTAGTGTAGTTATGTAAATCTTTCACTGGCACTTCTTCCTCAACAGGCTGCCATAGAATTACCTCAAGCCGTGGTTTAGCTAGTTTTAAAATTTGAAGTTCAATCCGTCCTTCATGCTGAACTTCTGGGTCTATTGGCAGGAAAAAAAAAGGAAACCAGTTTTTCATGATTTTTTTTCATTATTCTGTACAGTATAACCTGATGCACCTACAACGATGGGAGTAGGACCAGACAAAAGATAATTAAATTGCGCTTCGGATAGGCCTATTTTTATCGCTGTAACTTGATATTATGACCGTCAATATGCGAAAGAACCTGAAAAAATAACGTCATAGTTTTTTTAAAACCCTCTTGATGTTTGTTTATGATGGTATAGTTTGTTCATGCAAACCTCCTCGAGCGAAGCAAAATGATCTGGAGAAGGATGCACGCAAAAAATAACCTAAAAGGACGACGTATTTTTCAACACACAACATATGCATCTTAAAATTGAGTGCTTATCAACTGACTTGATGCATGGAAAACCAGATCCATGGGTCTGTTTTTAAAAGGGTGTCAAACATTCCTGTTTGTGAAGCACGGAGATGCATGGATTGAGCGAGCAAAGTGAGCAAACTAAACCTTTTCAATGTGTGTTTCGCTATGCTCTCTGAATCTTTCATCTCTCATCTTAGTAGAGGATTACTTCTGGAGGAGAAGACGTACAAACGTTCAACGATTGTTGACCAAATTTTTTTCGTGGAAGCCTTTAACCTTTCGGGAACGTCCATCAACAATGGTTAGACGGCAACAGACCAACAAGGAACAAGTCAATAACTGGTTGTTCTCAGTAATAATCATCAAACCACGCAGCTTTGCTCAAAAATTCTTGCCGATCCAACAGACACATAAAAAATACAAGCGTTACAAGTGTGACACAGATGAATAGTGACAAACTACGTGGACATCTAAACCTTATTTAAAGATGTGTTGCAATAAGGAATCCCCTCGAGCGAAGCCAAACGACGCCAACGGAGCGAGCGAAGCGAGCGATGTGGCAAGTCTACATTAGCACATTTGGATACATAGAATTCCTTCGCTACAGGACACCTTCGCAAACCACTCATCCATAACACCTCTTCACCGAATTTCGTTATGTCATTTGCAAATAAATCAACTGTGGCTATCCACTCCACCTTGTCAGTCGTAAGCGATGTAGCCAGAAAAGGTTGACACTCGTGTGATAGGGAAATTTCTGCAGCCAGAAAAGGTTGACACTCGTGTGATGGGGAAATTTCTGCAGCATGACAATTATAAAATTATCACGATTGTAGTTTTAGGGACTAACCAACAAGCATGCCAAAACTCTGGAGATCTGGATGTAGACTACAGAGTTGTGGAGTTTCTGGAGTTACGGTCCACTAAGATGACCAGTTTTACTGTGAGAGGAGCTCACCTTACATTTCAAATCACGTATCCAAAATTTACCCTCAGTGATCGAAGAATAATTTTTTTGAACTGTAATATTTTTATCGCGAAATGCCGTACACTGACATCCAACTTGACATATCGCTATGTGTGTTTCCATAGAATCGGCAGATCATCTGTATAATTTCAGTTAAGCAATAATAATAATAATAATATAAATAAATACGCATTCATTACAAGAGCAAGAGAACACGTAAGGACAATGAAGTATTTATTTATTTATATTTATTTAGGACAATGAAGTCACTGACAGTGAGCCTAGTGGACAACGCACAATTTCAAAAATTGCGAGCCGGGCAACAGCGGGAGTACTATAGCACAACTACAAGACAATTATAAAATTTTATAAAGCGTTGCAAATTTTAGGTTACCAATTGCCAAACTGTTTGAAGAACAGGATGCAATAACACACAAATTCAAACCAAAGTTAAAAATAAAACAGGGTCTGCCTGTCAAGAACCAGTCGACAAATTTTAGTAGTTTAATTACGCATGTAATTTTACAATGGTGGCAGAGCAGACAGCAGACAGATTGGGCAGATAATACCAAACCTCAACCACACGATGGGAGAAAAGAACTTTTCTCGACGATTTAAGTGTGCAGGTTGACTTCTGAGTTGAAGTCAATGGCTGCGTGTCGAGCACATATTAATTGTGCTCAAAAAAAGGGAGTGCCAGAGTAAGTTTGTAATGGATCATTTTAAAAGTCACAATCAGATTCATCTTTAGGCTTTCGCGTTCAAGTAATTCCAATACCACAATGTAGGGGAGATTTTGTAGTCCTGGTGGGGACTTCATGAATCTCCGCTGGACTCTATCCATGTCCTACAGCAAGTAAGACAACCAAACCACGCTTGCACATTCCAGGATAGGATGCTCAAAAACTTTAAGAGCCCAAATTTTGATTTTGAGGTTGCAAGCAGAAAAACCCTTACGGAAAAATATCATGGCAGTGTCATTGAAAACCACGATAATTCCATGAATATTCCATGAGAATCATAGTATTGCCATGACAGCTTCTATGATTGTCATAGAAATGTCATGGTCTTTTTCCATGATGCTGTCATGGTATTGTAAAAGCCATGATCAACGTCATGAGAATTTTAAGGAAGTCATGGAGAAGTCATGGTCGCTCACCATGATAACGTTATGATTGTCGCCAAAGTCATGACCCTCGCCATGGTGTTTTAAAGGTTTCGTAGTAGTCATGGGTTATCCATGACCACCAATCCATGTCTCCATGTCGCAACGTCGTGAGATTTTAATGAATGTCAAAGGAAGTCATGACCTTGAAAAAGAAAACAAAAACAATGCCAAATTTGAATTTTTTCTAATGATTTTGTTTATTTGTTTATTTTTTAAATAACCTTCTGAACAAATTCAATCTTTAATATAGCCACGATTTGCACTTTTGATGCATTTCCGAGAATCAAAAGCGCGAATCGGCAAGGCAGTCCGTCCTAATATATAATAATCCTTTTGACCAAGGTCAATCTTAAAGGCGGGTAGCCACCGAATGGAACTATGAAAAAAATAGCGCCATTTTGCGCTTTGCAATCTTTTCTGCGCTTACTTGCAGTAGGAGAAGAATTATGCAAAAACACATTCTTTTAACAAAACAAACAAACCACATGCTTCCTTAAATAGTGAGTGAAAATTGTGTACTTCGGAGCAGTGAACGATAGATGGCGTCTTTATATTTCGTGCCGATGGCAACTCCCTTTAAAGATGGCACTATCACAATCTGGCAACATCTAGCGCTATCTAATACTATATTGCACCTTGCATCAAGCGAAAGAATGCACAACGGCATTTCTTTTGACGAAACAAACAAGCCACGAGTCGACCTCTTTAATTATATTGAGTGAAAATTTGGCACGTCCTCGTGCACCTGGGAGGAAGCTGTAAAGATTAACAATATCACTGCCGCTGGATGGCGCCATGGTATTTTCGTTCGCTTTTCAATCGATGATAGTGCCACTTTAACATAACGATGGTTCAAAAGGTTGTTAAACATTTTTTTTTTAATCACGCATTTGGCCCAGTCTGTCTGGCGTATTTTTTCTTTAACTCGTATATTTCAGATTAGTTTTAGTTGGAACTAAACAACATTCTCTCTCATAGACAGTTTGGCTTCCAGAAAAGATCATCATGAGAACTACTGCTACTGGATATGATACATAGCATTGCTACTGGATTTGACGAAGGAGCTACCATTGACCTTGTTGCCTTGGACATGGCCAAAGCTTTCGACTCGGTGCCTCACGGCCTGTTGCTTCTGAAACGTAAAACCTACGGCGCATCTGCACAAGTTGTCGACTGGTATCGTGCATTTCTTAAGGACAGGAAACAGTTTGTGGTTGTAAACAGTGCAAGGTTGACGGAAGCTCCAATCTCATCTGGCGTGCCACAGGGATCTGTTAGTGGCCCTATTCTGTTTTTATTTTACATAAACGACTTAACCGAAGTCATTGAATCTAAGAAAGCACTCTTTGCGGATGATTCCACGTTGTACAGAATTACTTCTGGGGCTATGGATAGAGACATTTTACAAAATGATTTGAGTGTATCACAGACTGGTGTGTGAAGTGTAAAATGAATCTAAATGCTAGCAAGACCAAAGTTTTATCAGTTTCTAGAAATAAAAACGTGGTTATTCCGGAGTACACCATGGATGGAGATACTCTTCAGGTGGTGGATAAACTGTCTATTCTAGGAGTACAAATCACTAACAAGCTGAAATGGAATGACCCTATTTTGAGTTTTTGCGCCGATGCAAACGCCAGTTTCAGCTTTTGAAACGTCAGGTTCAAAACCGTGTACTTCATGGCACTCCACCACGCACCAGAGAATTAGTTTTTAATGCTTTGGTTAAATCTAAACTTAACTACTGCTGTGCAGTCTGGGACCCAGATACTCAATTTTTAATTGATGCTCTTGAAAGCGTGCAGTGTCGTGCGACCGCATGGTGTTTAATAAATTCACTTATGGTGCCTGCGTGTCCGGCATGATGGACAATTTAGGATGGCAGTCTTTGCATGTTCGCAGAAGAGACCGGCGACTTGGACTTGGACTGTGACTGCATTGTCTACCCGGAATACATGGGGAAACATGATAACGTTAAAAATATTAGAAGATTTCAATGCAGAACAAATGTTTTAGCCAATTGTGAAAACTATCCGTGACTGGAATGATTTAACAAGTGAAACTGTGCAAAATCAAAACTTTGGTGCTCAGTAACTCCTATACAGTGCAACCACTATGATACATAGTTGTATTTTGGTTATTTTTATTTTAGATGTCATTATAATGCCTTATGGCGCTACGACTAATTTAAATAAATAAACAAATAAATAAATAAATAAATTTTGTCGGTGTCCGCTACCTTTCTAGCTCTAAAAAAATAGCTAATACGATTGGAATATTTTTCCAACGTATCCGTTTCCAGATCGAACTCAGAATATAATCCGGACGATTTACCCGACATTTTGGAATCAGAATCGCTCGAACCAGGGTTAATATTCAAAACATTTTCACTAGCAACTGCATTAGCTGTGTTTGCAACATCAACGTTCAAGCTCTCAGCTGGAATGGCCACTACAGGTGGTACAGACTTAACATCCGTCTTTGGCATACAATATGACTTCAAAAAGTAAAATTAAATTTTTAAATTACTTTAATAATTCGATTAATTCCAATTTAAGCCACTCGAGACCACTAAAAAATTACTTATCTAAGCCATGGATTTTTAAGTAGCTTACCTAGTTTTCAAACTCTAGCCTACGCTAAAAAATTAACTATGACTTTAAACACAGTTATGCTAACCAACGCTTCTCAAGCAGTTTTCAAACAAGTTTTCAAACTTTGATTTACCACACAAGCAACTCATTTTTAAAATTTTAGAATTAAGAATAATTCCCGACTAGGACACTAATTCAGCTGCAAAATTGAAAAAAACTGCCAGCTTACCACAAACTGAAGCACAGAAGTTGCAGTACAGAAGAAAATTAACTAATCCTAAATAATTTTAACTAGGTCAAGGCATTACCTCGTCTCCATCTGTAAAATATTCTGCGCTTTACATACAAGTGGTTTCTGACCTCGACTAGTAAGAGGCTAAATACATTGTGGAGGCTAGTAAGAGGCTAGCAAATTGCGGACATGTTTATTATGTGACATGGCTTTAAATAACCTTTTACAATCACGTGTACAGTAGTCACACGGTTAACGAATAGCAGTAACATAATGGCAATAATATCTATGGCAATGCATGGCAATGTATGGCACACAATTAGGCTATGGTGAGTGAGTGGTTAATATCCCTAGCTACAATGGGAAGGTTAACAGCTAGGGATTTAGGCTAACCAGTCGTGCCACAAGTGACGACATGACAATGTTAATACGAATTAACAACTTTATCCACAAAACATAATAATAAAGAACATTGCAATGCAGTTACCAAACCTGTCACTGAAAAACGGGGCTAGAAAAACGGGCCGTTAGGGGCTCAAAATTTCGATTGTTACTTTTTACGTTTGTGTATAACACAACTGCTAATAAATTCGTACAGCTTGAACTGAATTATCATAAATAATATACAACAACCAGTCTACCAGAAGCATCGAACGATGGTGGTCTACATGCTCAGACAAGGCTACCTATACGTAAAGGCTTAACGCTCGGTTTCACGTAGCATGCTAGACGTGTCGTCCAAGCGTTGCGCTGAACTGAAAGCACGAAGAACGAAAAACCCCAATCGCAGCATTGATTAGTGTTGGCGGGATGCACAAAAACGTGATCTCTTCTCATTATTAGATTTACCGGTGTTGCAGCGCTAAACGAACATTATTTTACGGTAATGGTGACTATTCTTGAAGTCTTCGGACGATTTACTGCTACGTCAAAGGATCGTTTAACACATTTTTAATGAGAATTGAAAACACCGTAGTGTATTATACAGTACAATACACACGTACCTTGGTTGTTCTTCTGCTTGAAATTCATGAAATTAAACCTCCGGAGGCTTTGTGTTGTCGTCGAGTGAACAAAGAGGTACGTTGCATGAAGCCATTGTTGTTAAATTTTAATAATATGGTGTCAATGCAGTGTTTTAAGTTAAAAATCCGCGTATCGCGTGTCACACGTACCTCAGTCCGCTTGCTAGAGCAGTTCATTTTTGGGGTTTAAGTAGCGCGACTGGTGGCAGAATCGGTGGCTAACTGGACGACGCGTCGAATTTCTAACGTTAAGCCTGTACTTTCTAGGTAACCTTGGCTTAGACAACGGTTTACGCTTAGGCTATATCTGGGACTAACTACTCTCTTCCACGCTAGCACCCTCGAGCAGCTGTCTGGTTTAGCGGCTTAGCCTTATCTCCTCCGGTTCTTATTTACTCATATTGTGGATTGGATTTCGGTAGCTTAATCCGCTGGAATACAATATTTGATAATTATCCAGAATAACTACTTTTCAAGCTAGCGACATAATTCACTTACCTATCGATTCCTTTCATTGTTACGGCGAAAATCATAACAAAAACATGCATAAACTACTAAATATTAAAACACGTTAAAACGCTACTCAGAGCAAGCTAGACGTGGCCGCCGTACTATGCGATGATAGCGCAACAAGAAAACCTGAATTTGACTGGAACATGACTAAACGGAAATTATCTCTTTCCCAGGCAGCCGGTTTATATCAATATTGGTGGCCGGAAACAGAGTCCGTAGGGGCCCGGAGGCGGCAGTACAGTGGAGGGCCCCCCTTCATAAAAAAAATTAAGTTATTGCCATACAAGGTGAGAGCCCAGACCCCTTTCATTAAAAAAGATATGCATTTTTGCCACACAAGGCAACTGCCCAGTAGAGGCCGCCCCCCCCCCCCTCCCTGCGCAAAAAAATATTGTTTTTGCAACACAAGGCGAGGGCCCAGTGGAGGCAACCTTCCTTCATAAAACAATTGCAGTTTTTGATACACAAGGCAAGAGCCCTGTGGAGGCCACCCACTCTCCCAATTCTTAAAAAATGCAGTTTTTGCCACATAAGGCCCACATAATGCCCCCTCCCCCTTCATAGAAAATAATACAATTAAGATTTTTGCAACAAAATACACAAAACTTTAGCAATAACTTACTTTCTGATATTTCGCGGTTATAAACAAATTTTAAATTGGGGCCAGCGATGGGCCCCCCCCCCCCCCCCCAAAGTCGGTGGGCCTGGAGGCGGGTGCCTCCTCTGCCTCATTGTAGTTACGCCACTGGGCGTGTAATCAGAATTGGTGTAATCAGAAAAAGTATGATGCAAGCATTTGTGAAACAAAGAATTGGGATAATTTGTTCCTTGTTTCACAAATGCTTCCATCATACTATTTCTAATTACATAAATTCTCGATGTATAAAATAGTGTGCATGAAACGCGCCCCTGCAAGACGAAGTTTCATGATGCAAAGGAATATTCGTGTAGAAATAAAACTATATACTACGTTTATTGGCGTTGGATGCACGAAAAAAATGAAGGTAATTTCCGTTTAGTTACGTTCCTATCAAAATCAGGTTTTTGTGTTGCCTTATCCTTGCGTACAATGGCTGCCGCATCTAGCTTTGAGAATGGTGGCCACTCTGAGCAGCCACAATTCTTGAAAAATTAAGGGGAAGTTGCAGGGATAAACAAAACAACTGAAGGGGATGCGCTTGTTAGTCAGTGTGTGCAAAAATGGGATTGAAACATCTTAAACAGACGGTGTAATCTTATGTTCGTTCACAATCTTATGAAAGTTTTGACATCCACCCAAAACCAAAACTGGTAGAAAAACCCGCCAAGTTTCCAAAAACGGTCGGCCTTTGAAGGTAGAGATATCATTCCACCAGGGAAAGGCCACCAAGGTTAATCCTATTAGCCAAGTTAATCGCACCGAATAATACTTTGGACGTTAAATGAAAACTTGAAGATTGCTACCGCTAGTAGCAACCTTCTAGTTTTCATTAACTTTCGAACTATTAGTATGTGCAATTAACTTGGCTAATAGGATTAACCTTGGCGGCTTTTCCCTGGTGGAATGATATCATTACCTTCAAAGGACGACCGTTTTTGGAAACTTGGCGGGTTTTTCTACCAGTTTTGGTTTTGGGTGGTTTCTTAGTCCAGAGTTGCGTCGATTCATCGAATCGAGAACCGCAGCCATGTTGGATCCACAGATCACAGAGATACTTTACGTCAGTAGTTTGTGTGCAATTCTTTCAAATAAAACAAAAACGGAAACATGATTAACGGAAATGGGGACGACGGAAACGGACATGACGTCACACCACGGCGCACATACAGAAACGCATGCGTACAGCATATTCTGCAAAAGGCAATACTTGCATATGTCGCAATGGATACCTTCTCTCTAGTCGCTCGATCTTTGGTGCCACGCCCCATCACTGGTCAACGACACCAGACATACACTCACGCCAACTAGCGATGCAACAGGAATCTCTTTTCCTTAAACGCAAGCACGACGTTTTAAGTGAAAAATAAGATAGAAGACATTAACATAACACGTGGTATGATTCAAAATAATTATTAGGAACGAAAATGCCAAGTAAGATGAAAATAAGGAAAATAAAAAATGACATAATCAAGGAAATTAAATTACAATAATTACGTATAAGAAATTACGCGGGAAGTAATGCACATGGGAAAAACAATAATATTAAATATTATGGATTACTACAAACAAGAATAACCCCTATAAATTATTGCTACAAATAAGGCTCATCGAGATAACGTATACTACATGATTCAACATCACGCAGGAGGATTCGACATTCCAGCCAACAAGTAAGTAAACCGAAGGCAAGGGTCAATCGCGAGGCGTGATACTGTGCTATGTGCGGTGGGAGTTTCCTGCACCAACGCTCCCTTATCATGAAATTTCAACCAGATCAGAATAAAACTGGGATCGCTATCGTGTCCCAAACAGATAAGCACATAGACAAACACGCAAACATCGCAGAAGCAGAGTTCGTAGTACTGCCTAATCTAAACCAAACACCTTATTTAGCATTTTTCAGGCACGGTGGTTCCATTCTCCATGATATTTTCCAGGCTCAATAATAATATTAATATTAACTGTTTGCACCGCATTATACAAGTTTGCATTTCAATAATTTATTTAAAAACTATAATTTGCTCACGCTGGAACAAAAACACTCGAAATCATGGAACAGATGGAACAGATGGGTGCACGGGTAGCTGCGAGCACTAGGGCGTCAGATTCGATAGGCGTCCTGGTCCCAGTGTACATCTCTGGCTTCGTACAGACCCGGGTTCGATCCTGGCGATGGGAAGTGTATATGTACGGGTTTTTCTCCGGTTGTTTCCCGCCCGTTGCACGAGGGTTTCCTCCGGGTACTCCGGTTTCCTCCCTCATGCGGCAAAAAACAACTGTAATAATGGTGGTACTTCTTCCACTTAACATCTGCCGCCGGGGAATTTGGGTGGGTGGATGCCTCGAGCATCGTCTCTATATATTATTATTATTATATTATATTATATTATATTATTATATTATTATTATTAGATGAAAGTACTGACAGTTAATAAAGATAATAAGCCTAATGCGACATTTTATTCAATGGAAAACACGAATCACGAAGAATATTCAAGGTAATTTTACTGCTAAAGAAAGCATATTTTTTTCACAATAAACAATAACAATAAGAATAACTGTCAGCTTGTTCAGATTTGAACGGCACCATGATTTGTTGTAAGCTAATCATTTTGGGACTTCAGGAGCTATTGACCTTGTATAGCGATCTCCAATTCCTGAGTCAGAAGGAAATAACACCTACACATGGGCAGTTTCGACTTACTGAAGGAGAAACTCGGAGAAGATTCCAGATCAGGAATCCGAACGTAAACAAACCGATTGGAAGGCTACACCCCCTACGCTTTGTGGATGTATTGGTGGCAACTAAAGGAAGCCTTACTTCCCACCCAGATTCCTACGTGAGCAGCCCTAAGCTGCGAACTGTTCAACTTCTTATCATGTAATTGTAAATTATAACTGTCATGTAATAGTTTTCTGTCAAGCCTATTAAAACTCTTATTCAGATTAACAAAGTTTAAAGTCTTTGAAACGATTCACAGTTAACGTTAAAATATTTACCTTTGACAATAATTATTGATATGAAGAGTCAAGAGGTACATGCAGTCATTGACAATAGCTACTGACGAACGACCCAAAACTTTTAAAACAAAACAAAACAGGCCAAAGTAAAACAATTAATTGAACAAAATACGGCTTAAAACTGTCTAAAAAAATAAATCAAACTGGCAATAAGCCATCAGCGAAAATCATACCACGACCAGTAAACTATCCGACCCGTCCTACAACAATATTTGCAGGTAGACAAAATGGCCGCCGCGAGTGGCCTATTTCATTTCTTCGAGGTCTGTTCGGGAATTGGCTAAGCAAATCGCATCCGTGAATTTGTGTACGGAGAGGCCCGCCATCAACTGCCTAATAGCGGCAACTAACAAAAAGCTAAGTAATTCACTAACTTAAACCCAATAATCACCCGGAAAATAACTTACACGTGCAAATAAATAAATTTCCGTATTTTTGCCGCAAAGCTCTTCAATTTCTCGACTACACATAGCTCTTCAGTAAATGGCGACATGTGCGTTTATCCAGAAAATGTTTCAAGGAAGGCACCATTCTTCTACGGAACGTGTCGCGCTAAGTTTGCAAAATGCGGCAACAAGACAAATCAAACGCTCCAGCGGTGCCTTTCGGCGGCCATATTGTCCAGCCTATTCTCGTATGCTATTTTATCCAGGAAAATTGGAAATTAGCCAACAGCGAAAATAATAAATCATAACCATTTTTTTTTTTTTTTGATTTTTCATCCAGGTCAGGCCGGTACTGTAGTAGAGCCTTGATCATACACTGGAAAACGTAGTACGGTAACGATTTATGACTTTTTATTCGTCTACAAAGTTACTTAGAAAAGTTTAACTTCTGCACTTTTTCTGAACAACAGCTTATATTACATGAGTTGATTGTCTAAAAATTAAGATGTTAGTACACATTCTTTTTTACATTCTTCAAGAAAGTAGACATTCTTTTTCGGCCTGATAATGACGATCCGTCAGAATTCCACATTTTTCAAGGCCTAGAAAACACTTATGGAATTCAGGCATTTCTAGGTTTTCTAGCTTTTCCAGCTACTGCATGAATCCTATCATTATGAAGGTGAGAGCAGCGCCCATGTAAAATAATCAAATTGTAATTCCAATAAAAGACGTATTTTCATAGCTGTAACTTGATTTTCTGCACCAAAAATTCGCATAGAAAGTGATCTACAAACTGTTCCTAACTTTCAGAGTTTGATCAAACGTTTACCGTTCAGGGAAATAAGGTTTTAAAAAACACATAAAACGACGACGTACTTTGCATCATGTATCAGCAAAACGACATACAGATTTCCAAAATTGGTTGGTTGGCTTCAAGTGGTTGGACGCACGGAAAAAGTGGACCTGTAGGTTTTAAAGGGTCGTCTAACTTTCGGGTGTCTGAGTCATGGAGGTGCGCGGACTGATCGAGCAAATCGAGTGACTCCGCTTACATGAAACCTTTTCAACAAACCTTTTTTGACTGTCTGTGAACTGCAGACATTCCAAGAAATGACCCGAACGAATTGTAAGCAGTAAGTGCAATTATCTTGGTTGTAATAATCAGAATGTAAGAAGGAAAAAGCATTAAAAGAGATACTTGTAGTATCAAGCTGATAAAGTGCACATTGAAGAACAACACAAATTTCAACGTTTTTACGAAGGAGCCATTTTCTGCATGGGCTTAGGTCGGTTTTTTTAAGGTGTTTTATATTGTTTTATTTCAATCGACTTTTCTTGCTGAAATGTGGTCCATTTCTGTTGGATTTTAATGGACAACTATCGACAGTTTTTCAAGGATTTTACATCTATCTACTCGTAATATTGATCACTATTGAGACATTTCTTTACATCTTTATTTATGTAGCCACGATGTATTTTTTCCCGAAAATTGTACTTAAATAAATGGAAATTTCGTAACAGTTTTCAGATATTAGTTACATCTGTGGGAAAGTCATAACTACAAGATCCCCACTTTTCGCTGCTGTTGTATTCTGAAATGGACTGGTCTGTTGAACACCTAGATCCGGTCTCGTTCCTATCAGCAGCATTCAGCAACATCCCTCGTATGTGATTCCTTTATAAGTGAAAGGAAATCGACATTTCGTTGCTTTATGGGCCTTGTCATGTTTGCCCACTGATATACATTCTGAAAAAAGAAGTAATACGAATTATAAAGGTATATCACGGCTTGGACGAGATCATATCATCGTAGAGAGCTGCAGGTATCCCTTCTGACAACCTTGCCGTCATTTTTTTTACTCAAAAACGTCCATTTGGCTTCATAATACTATTTTAATCCAGTCTAGCTGCACAAGAAATCATTGCTTCAATGACCGCTTCGGTTTGGATTGCAAGAACAAAAATACAGTGGCCGGTTTATCGAAATTCACCAAATCAAAAATGGTGGCAAGAACTGTCGAATTACGAAAAAAAATCTGTGCACGTGCAAAGTATTGATGTCATTCCTCCAGGATAGCTGTGAAACTTGGCCACCACCAAATTTTTGATCTCAACTGCCATCACTCAACTGTAGCGAACACCAGACCATACATGTAAATTAGGTTTGAGTGATCACAGTTGGGAGGAGAAAGTTGGTGGCAGACTTTACCAGTGGGTTGATATCACTACATTTCAAGGTGGTCGTTACTACCATATTTGGTTTCAGTTACGTATCCCTGAAAAGTATCTCTGGAAACTATTAATAAATTTGTTTTATGACGAAATCTTCCCATCTCTCCACTCCCCCCCCCCTCCGCCCCCATTTACCACAGCAAGAAAAAAAGGTCCCAGAGTTTTCTTTGGTTTTTAACTTAGGGTTATCAGCTCTACTGCAGACGAAATGGACAATATTTAGGTAGAGAAATCGAAGTAAAAATTCCTTGAAATTCACGTGCCACAGTGTACTCAAGATTCGCATCCTCGCAGATGAAAGCCAAAAATATAATTAAAAACGAAAAAGATTTACCATCTTACAATTGTTTGGTAAGCATTTGAACGTAAACGTAAATGCTGTGGCCTTCCATTGTTGCTGTCTTCCAAACGGAGCAGCTAATTGGAGAAAGACCAACAAAGTCATCGTCCAATAGCAATGCCCTAAATCCATGATCTCGCTTCTCACTGGATCGAGGGAGAAGCATCAAGAAGTGGATGAACGCGACTATAGTGAGAAAATCTTTAAGGTACGATGAACGTTTTCAAACTAATTACGCATAAATGTTTTCAAACTAGTTATGTATTAAATGTTTTCAAACTAGTTTTACGTATTAAATAAACTACGCCCATTTTAAGATGTCTTATAGGAAAGCCCCTAAACTAACAGCCCCTAAACTAACAGGTTGTAGATCACTTTCTATGCGAATTTTTGGTGCAGAAAATCAATTCTTTTATTGGAATTACAATTTGATTATTTTACATGGGCGCTGCTCTCACCTTCATAATGATAGGATTCGTGCAGTAAACGTCAACTAATTTATAACTGTACTGAAAACAAGAGGTGGTAAGTAGCTCCATCTTTTCATGCTAAGATGCGAACTTGTAATACTGACAACGGTTTCGAATTATGTCCACAGATGGCACTCTCAGCAAATCTCGTCGATTCGACGTTTGCTAAGCTTTGTGGAAGGTACTGCCATGGTGCTGTTGAGACGGTCCTATCTGCAAGAGGCTTTTGCTATAGCCCGTTTTAAAGTGTAGCAATAATCGTGTTGGACATTGCAACAATAAGTTTTAGATCCATGATACACAATAGCAAGACTGAAGCGAGATCCACATATAAGATCGCCACTGTTGACACTGATTTCTCATGTAGTACGTCTTACACAGTACACGCCTGGATCTGGCTGAAACCCCAATTTTAGAAAAAGGAACTAGCGTACACCTCCTTACCTTTGTACATGATGTTCGGCACTGTAGGACAGTGAGAACGGCACGATCCCCACATTTCTTTGTTATATTCTGATCTGGATTGGTCCGTGGAACACCAAGCTACTGTTTCGTTCCATCCATCATAGCTGCATCCCTCATATGTGATGCCTTCATACGTGAAAGGAAATCGACATTTGGTTCCGGCCATTGCTGTGCCGTGTTTACCATCCGTCACACATTCTGAAAAAAAAATAATATGAATTATAGATGTGTATCACAGCCTGACCGAAACCGAATCATTGTGTATCTGCAAGCACCTCCTTGCACAACCTTGCTACCACTTTGTTATTTTATACTCTTTCGGAAAAGCTGACTGTTGCCAGTTTGGTACACAAGCTACTGTACTTTCAGCGGACGTCCAGTAGTCCGGCAGCCAAGAGTCAAATCCCAACATTTTGTATTAAGTTTTTGTTACTGCTGAATCTGTTCATGGACATGTTCAGCTTTAAGAAACCGGGTGATGACATTTTATCAAATTTGGACATCTCGAGGTATTCAATATGGCGACCAAGATGGCCGCCTAAATTTTTAGATATTTTTAATTGCCTTTCCCACTGCATGTTTAGTATCAAATTATATGTTTCTTTGAATGCTAAATTCAACAACATATTCAGAAATATTGCTAGACCGCCCAGGAAGAACATATCCAAAATGGCGGCCAAATTGGCCGCATTAAGTAGTCGAGTAGAAGATTGGCCGAACCTTGCACTGAGGTATAACAAAAGTATTTTTGCTAGAAGTTGGTCTTCTACATGTCTCTAGTCAGAATGTGAATGATGCCCCCCTGGCATCTTTGGGCAATTTTTTACTGAAGGGCAAAGGTCAAAATCGATGGCCGAAAGACAGTTTTTTTTTTTTTTTGCTTTAACTTCTTAACCGTTAATCAGATCGACAAACACAGAATACAAGTCTAAAACAAAATTAAATTTTCTGCAGGAAATGTCCTATTCATTCTTGACGGAAAGTTAGCCCTTATGGACCAAATTTGTAATTTTATGCCAGATTGACGGAAAATAGTACATTTAGTATTACTTTACTATTACAGTGTATAGCATTCCTGACTATGCACCTTTGCTTTTATCTCGCCAATTACCTTAGTTGGATATAATTATGTTCTTCTGGAAAGTTGTGATGTATTCTTTCCAGTAATGCAAATCACAATTATGCATCTTAAATAGGGACTGTCCTACGCCCATTGAAAGGTGTTGTTGTAACGACGTAGCGGCAAAAGAGAATGGTGAATTTCGATTTCAAAATGCTTCTATGAGCTATCTAATTATCCTAGATGGACATTCCTAGGTATTGCTAAAAGGTGGGATGTATTCCTTCCATCCATGTTAATTTCAGTTGTGTATCTTAAATAGGGACCGTCCTATGCCCATTGAAAGGTGTAGTTCTGATGACTTAGTGGCGAAAGAGAATGGTGATTACAATTTGAAAGTGCTCCTATGGGCTATCTAATAACCCTAGAAGGACACACTTAGTCTCTTCTGAAAGTTTGTTATTTATTGTTTCCACCAATGCTAATTGCAGGTGTGTATCTTATATAGGGACCGTCCTACGCACATTGAAAGGTGTTGTCGTAATTGAGCAGCAGTAAAAGAGGAAGATGATTTTCGATTTCAAAGTATCCGGCAGCCAGTAGTCCGGCAGTAGTCTTTTAGATTCTTCTAAAAGATGTTGATGTATTCTTTCCATCAATGCCAATTACAAGTGTGTATCTTAAATAGGGACCGTCCTACGCACATTGAAAGGTGTTGTCGTAATTGCGCAGCGGCGAAAGAGAAAAGGTAATTTGGCCGCCATATTGAATATCTCGAGATGCCCAAGTGTGACAGAATGTCATCAACCGGTTTCTTGAAGCTGAACAGTCCATTAACAGATTCAGCAGTAAAAAAAAAAAATTTAATACAAAATTTTTGGGTTGAGGTGAAATATGCTAGTTGGCTGCCGAACGATAGGTTTGAATGGTATGACCAAACGTAAGGCTGCCAGGTATTCTAAATTCGGTTCGCCCACGAAGCTACCAAGTTAAAAAAAAAAAGTTCCGCCCCCCCCCCCCCCCCCCCCACCTCTGCAAAGCAGTGTTGATCATTTCAACGGGAAAGGCCACTACAAACTGCTCGGTGTCCACTAATCCGATGCAGGGTTTGAGCTATTCAAACGTAATTACCTTGCAAAAAGGTGTGAATTGTGTTAAGATAAGAACGTTAGTGACAGCTTTTTCTGCGGAATGATATCATGGCAAACAAACACAGTTGGGAGGTTAGTTATCTGAAGAAACTGATACCTGGGCCTGAATTGACACACAACTTTTTAAGCCTATAAAAGCAGTATAATCATATAATACTTTGGTCAGCCACGGCTAGTTATACTAAATTTTAATGAAATTAACAGTTCATTGTGATTTAAGCAATCAAATAATATGAATATGATTAAAATTAAATAAATCCTACTGTTAGATGAACCGTAATTTAATAACTTGAAAAAAAAACCGTTGAAGAGTCGCAGAACTATAAAATCGTGAAAGTTTATTAAAAGTAAACTTAAAAGTAATTTACGGCCTCACAACATTTCGTTTGAAAATTATTTAAAGTGGGTAAGGCCATAACTTACCTTTTAATTTACCTTTTTTATTGTTTAAAATTACAATACTGACTTTACTCAGTAATGCACTAGAATAAGTCAAACGTCTCATAACCCTTTAGATGTTCCTACCGGCTGTGGGACAGTCGTAACTACACGATCCCCACATGTCTTTGTTGTATTGCGAAGTGGATTGGTCTGTGGAACACCAGGCTATGGTTTCGTCCCATCCAGCATAGCTGCAACTCTCATATGTGAAACCTTCATAAGTGAAAGGAAATCGACATTTGGTTCCTTTCGGTGCCTTGCCGTATTTGCCATCCGTCACACATTCTGTAAAAGAAATAATATCAATTGAGGAGTTCCCTGGAAAAAGGGCATGAAGTCACTTGTGCCCTTTTTCTGCCTCCTAAAAATTCTGATAGAGCACCTCTCAGTCTATGGAATAAGGGAACAAACGGTAAGAAGTCGACCAACAGTAGCGCTTTACAAGTAATTTTTTAAGTTAACACCGGATGTCGCTGCGAGATGGTGCTGCTTTTCAACATGGCCGCCGCCAGTGCCACTGACTATTTTTCAATTAATTTCATGATCAGGAAAATAGGAAATTTCCTGATCATATCTGCTACAAAAATATATTTTGAAAAGGAACATGAATGTATATCCCATCAGAAAATGCTAACTTTCAAATATTAAGCATACAATAGTAGTTCTCAGTTTTTTGCCCTTTCTTAAAACATGTAGTTTTCATTAGTGTCCTTTTTCCGGGGAACTCCTCAATTGTGAATTCGCATCACGGAATCATCATTTAGTTTACGCCCTATAAAATGTTCAATAAGATTCAGGACATCTTATTATAGTACAGTTGACTATAAAATGTACCGTAGCTTCAGCGGACCTTAGGCTGAAGCGTCGTTTATGCACACACGAAGCAACAACGCGACGCGAAAGAAAATGCGACCATCACACGTGTTAATGGTGCTTGTACATAAATGCTTGTAACACCTGGGACGCGCATATTCACTAGATCACACTACATGTATAGAGATAACTCTTCGTGGACTTAAAAACAAAACCTACCCCGAGAGACTTCTTGCCACAAATTTGGAATCCCTTGAATTGCGCCGCGTTAGGGCAGACCTACATTTAACCTTCTCTCTTTTACATGGTTTGGTGGACTGTGACGCCACTAACTTTTTTGAATTTCGCGCGGATGAACAAACACGGGGGCACACATGCTCAAGCTTGTTGTTCAGCGTACCAAATCCGACTGTCAGAAATTTTTTTTCGCAAATCGGGTTGTGAGGCCGTGGAACGACCTTCCTGACAATCTGGTCTTGGTGCCCTCCTTAAATGTTTTTTTAAAACTGCGTTGCGTAAACCTAACCTCAGTGAATACTTAACTAGAGGCTATTAGTTTTTGTTCTTGACAATCGACTGTAATTTGTTTTGCATTGTTTGTTTATTTGAAAAATTTATATAACTAATTATGTTCTTGCTTTTTGTATGTTGTGGATGTTAGAGGTCAACTGACCCTTTCCTTGTCACGTTTTGCTTGTTACGCAATAAAACTCCATTCATTCATTCATAAAAGTAGCTAGCCATACGCAAAATCAGAAACCAGAAATTTACTACTATCAAGGACCGCGATAGCTACTAATAGCTTGAATTTGGTACACAAGTCATTCTTAGCAGTACAAATCGAACTAGCCACGGAACCCCCATTAAATACACCCAAAGAGCCCCCAGCGCCCCACTGCGCTCCCTCACTGAGGTTTGACCAACAAATTCTTGCAGATAGACATTATGAACACAAGTCATTCTTAGCAGCATAAATCGAACTAGTCACTGAACTCCCCTACCCCCCCTTCCCGTGGTACACAAGTCATTCTTAGCAGTACAAATCAAACCAGCCATGGAACCCCCATAAATACCCCGAAAGATCCCCCCCAGTGCTCCCCTGTGCTGCAGATATCGAGGTGAAAGCTTGTATTGTGGCACACCAAGTGATTCTTAGCTGGACGCATCGAACCAGCCATGGAACCCCCATGAAATCGATGGCGATAGCGGTCCTTATGTAAGCCTCAGCATGAACTTCCATGTTAAACGTCAAACTTTGAGATCCTATAGTTTGGCCCAGAATTGATAGAGACCAACGAAATTCGATATTTGGGGTCGTGTCGTAACTATTTCAATGTATTAAAAATTCCAATGACAACAATCGAACCGTAGGGCGCCCACAATATGACCATTTTTTTTGTTATTGTTGTCGCTGTTTTTGTTGGGACACTTCGCTCTCATCTGGAGATCGAACCAATGAACCGATTTTCTAGTTATATAACTTAAAACGAAGGTATAGACATGGCCTTGGGCCTTTCGAATGCTATTTTTATGTAACTACAATATTCTTGTGACGGAAAGCCAAATGGGCTCGAAATTTTGCTCTCACCTAGAGACCACTGTAACCGTATTTATTTATTTTAGGCACTCAGGTACTGACAAACATGAAAAGCAAAGAACCAAAAATTCACGGCGTTACTTTTCAGATTAAAAAAGAAAAAGTTGAACATAAATTAAGTCAATATGCAGAAGATACCATTTTAACTTTGGATGGGTCAGAAGCATCTTTAAGAAACACCTTTAACATTTTGTCTTTGTTTGAAAAAATTTAAAATCTAAAATTAAAGGGAAAAAATGTGCAGTAATGTGGATTAGTGAAGATAAAGATTATGTCTTTAGGGGTTTGGATTTAGATTGGTAAAAGTTTTGGGCATTACATTTTTTAATAACCCACAGCAGACTATAGAAAACAATTATGAACAAAAACTGAATCAGATCAAAGGACATTTAAGCAGACGGGAATTCAGAAATTTAACACTTATAGGAAAAATTACTGTAATTAAGAATTTGGCCCTGCCAACATTTACTCTTGTATGGACAACTCTTCCTTCTCCAGAAAAAAAGTTGGTCGAACCTCATGGAAAAAATTATTGTTTCAAATTTAATCCAAGCAAGATAAACAAGCAAGAAAGATAAAATAAAGTGTAAAATCTTATTTGCAGACTATGCAGATTGCAGATGGTGATAAAAGTCGTTTATGGAAGCAATTACTCTATCTTGGCCAAAACGAAAATTAAAAAATGATACACCAAAATGGAGAACTATTTTTTTAATGAATTCGAATCATTTGGAGGTATTTTTAATTTTGACTTTCAAGAGAAGCAGTTAAAATACATAATAAACAATATACATCAGCCATATTGAGTGATGATACTTTCCGTTTAGATAAAATGCAGACGGAGAAAGGAAAATAAGTGGTCTGTTCTGGAAGAACCAATATGTGGAAAGGAAACAATTTTAATTCAGAAAAGACCAGTGATGAATAATTATCTAATTAACCACGAAATAAAATTTCTGAATGATTTGATTAAGCAAGATGGCAATATCATGACCTGGCAACAGTTTAAAAAAAAAGCTCTAAAAATATGACTTTTCTCCGACTACATGAAAATAATTGAAACAATCCCAACTCAGTGGAAAAAAAGACCGCCAAGAAAAAGGATAAATTAACGATTTGCAACAATCTGCAATAATAAAAGATCTTCCAAAAAAGAAAGTCAACAACAAAGTAGTATATTGGAGTCTAGTCAAAAAAGAAATTATTTATCCTAAAAGGGTTCAATTAAAAAAAGGAAAACGAGTTAAAGATTGAAATAAATTGGTCAGGTGTGTATAGAAATGTTCTGAGTGTTTTGAAAGAGCCAAAATTAAAAGACCTTATTTTCAGTTTATCGTGTAGAACCGTAGCAACAAATGGCTTTCTGTTTGGAAAAGTAGAAGCAATTAGCTCACCACTCTGTACCTTCTGTAAGAAATAGGTTGAAATTATAGAATGTTTATTTTTCTTTTGTCAAAAGCTGGTAGTTCTGTGACCGTACACGAACTTAATTACGACAAAATACGGCGAAAATTGCAAAGAACCTAAATGTACAAAACCATAATATTCCTTAATCGGGGTCTGGGAAAACAGAAATATAATTTTTAATTTTATTACTGACCGATTAAAATTTTTCATTTGAAAAGGTAAATGCGAAAAACTAATCCCGTCAAAAAAGTTATTAAAAAAATATCTGAAGACTGCCCCGAGGCAGAAAAGGGTGCGATGTGCGACTGTATGTCGCAGATAATCTGGCGCATTCGCGGACAAAAAGGACCCGGCCGTTTTGAACAAATTTCTACTGTTTCGCCGATTTTTGACGGATTCGGACATTCCAATACACCATTTTAATCGTCTCGACCAGCTCAATAGGATAAAGCACTGAAAAGTTATTTAGTAAAAATCAATAAATATGTGGGTAACCATACAAGAAAAAAAATCAGATTAGCTGCAGATAATTTTTTCCCGATAATTGTGTCGCAGATAGTGGCGGAAAATTCTGCTTCTTGGCCCGGCCGAAGAGTATAATTCACACACAAGTTAGTATGGTAAAAACTGTTCCGATGTTGGAAAACAAAATAGCAAAAAAAGGTCATTGGGAGAAAAATCATTTCTTTGTTGGATGAATTTTAGTAGTGAGAGTGGAATTGTATTTATATTTCACGGTGTTTTTGTGGTTTCACTGTTGTTTATTTTTGTATCGGATTGCAGTTAGTAAACGTTCAATAATTAATACTAAAAATTAATACAGTTATTACCCTTTGTGTAAATGCATATATTGTCAGCAGTCGTACATTTCTTGATCCTAGGCGATGAGTAAAGTCTTGGATTTGATAACATGGGCTTGAGCTGATCAACCTCGACAAAGGAATGCACAAACAAATTTGGTTCTGAAGGTTGCAATGTTAATTTCTACTATTTCCAGGCTTACGCCCTGTATTCACACGTACTCAGACCTGAAATGTCGTCATAACTATTTAGTGCAATTCAGCACCAGACTTCTTCCGAACGAAGCCGTATGAAGTTCTAGGGTTCAGGGTCCTGGGTTATGGGCACTAACAGTAATGACGTCAATTCATGTTTGAGTTCGAGATTAAGGCCACATTCAGCATACAGGCCTGACACTCACATGACGATTTCCATTTTTATCGAACAATAAAAAATGGAATCATTATTAAAGATTGGTAAATAGCAATAGGCATGGTACCATAGACGGTACGTGTTGGCAATTATCCTCATTGAAAAAATGTTTTTTCGAATATCTTTTTTGTTTGTTTCTATCACTGGAAGATTTAGATTGGTAACCCTCTCTCAAAAAAAAAATCGGGGGTCCTATCGGCACCTAACGGGCCTACACAGCTATCGACTGTTTTTCAAGGACTTAACATGTATCTACTCGTAATAGTGATCACTATTGGGACATTTTTTTACATCTTTATTTATGGAGCCACAATGTTTTTGTTTTTTTCGAAAATTGTACTTGAATAAACAGAAATCTCGTAACAGTTTTCAGATATTAGTTACATCTGTGGGAAAGTCATAACTACAAGATCCCCAAGTTCGCTGTTGTATTTTGAAATGGACTGGTCTGTTGAACACCTAGATCCGGTCTCGTTCCTATCATCAGCATTCAGCAACATCCCTCATATGTGATTCCTTTATAAGTGAAAGGGAATCGACATTTCGTTGCTTTATGTGCCTTGTCATATTTGCCGACTGACATACATTCTGAAAAAAAGAGGTAATACGAATTATAAAGGTGTATCACGGCTTGAACGAGATCATATCATCTTAGAGCTGCAGGCAACTTTACCCAAAAACGTCCAACTGAATTCATAATACTATTTTAATTCAATCTGGCTGCATAAACAATCACAGCTTTAGTGAACTCTTCGGCTTGAATTGTAAGAACAAAAATAAAGTGGCTAGTTTACCGAAATTCACCAAATCAAAAATGGTAGCAAGAAGAATGGTCGAATTAAAAAAAAATGTGTGCACGTGCAAAGTATTGATGTCATTCCTCCAGATAGCTGTGAAACTTGGCCACCACCAAGGTTTTGATCTCAACTGCTATCACTCAACTGTAGCGAACACCCGACCATACATGTAAATTAGGTTTGAGTGATCACAGTTGGGAGGAGAAAGTTGGTGGCAGACTTTCCGAATGGGTTGATATCACGACATTTCAACGTGGTCGTTAGGCTATAACCATTTTTGGTTTTAGATGCCCATCTCTGAAAAAGTATCTCTGCAAAGTATTAATAAATTTGTGTTGTGATGAAATCTTCCCATCTCTCCATCCCCTCTGCCACATCAAGAAAAAAAGATACCAGAGTTTTCTTTGTTTTTTTGTTTTTTTTTACTTAAGGGAGCCGAACTAAACCGGGTTATCAGTCCCACTGTATGCGAGGTGGACAATTTAGCTACAGAAATCCAAGTGGAAATCCCTGAAATTCACGTGCCACAGTATATCCAAGCTGAGCCATCCTCAACAGATAAAAGCCAAAAATATAATTAAAAACAAGAAAGATTCACCATCGTAAACATAATGATGTGTCCTATAATTTTCCTTAATATTATTTCCAGCGATTTATATCTATTTATTTCTTCTTTATTGAGCCTTGTGAGTGTATGATTTTTCTTTCCTCTCAATTGTCTATGGCGGAGTGAATTTTGGTCGAATGGAGCCCTGGTCACGGTTGTGACCTTAATAGCGGGTTCAGTGAGTTATCTTTATGCCAGTGGAGTATGTGGCCATAGCGATAAAGGCACTGGGGGGGGGGGACTGGGTAGCCGGTTCGAATCCGGGTCATGCCACTCCGACGAAACGTAAGTGCATAAAGGTGGCTTACTGAACTACGTTATTTCTAGTGTATGATTTTCACTATTGGCTAATTTCCCATTTTTCTTAATATTATTTTCAGCAAATTATGTCTATTTACTCTTCCAAACGGAGCAGCTAATTGGAGAAAGACCAACATAGTCATCGTCCAATAACAATTCCCTGTATCTAAAGGCCCTAAATCCGTGCTCTCGCTCACTCCCTAGATCGAGGGAGGAGTATCAAGAAGTGGATGGACGCTACAAGATGCGACTAAAGTTAGCATCATCTTTAAGGAACGATAAACGTTTTCACACTAGTTTTATGTATAAAATAAACAAAAATAAAGAATTTGCTGGTAGAGCTTAAATTAAGAACTACACCCGTTATAGAGCAGTGACACGACGTAGTATTATTGTATATAACTCTATGCTGGAGCCTTAATGGGTTAGCTGCAAGGGGCACCGCAGAGAGAGACAGAAGGGCGTCATACTGAAGCCGAGGCTGTGAAGAGTGATTTCTTAGACCTAAAACGCGCAATTTTTGTTGTTGGAGAAAACAACGTTATTTTAAGCCTAAGAAATCCGCTCTGCAGTTGTTTTTCCGTCCATTTTTATGTAGTGCACCTTTTAGTTATGCCCTCCAAAACCCATACTGGTGCTAATCTGGTGCCAATATGGCGGCAAATGTCACTGCTCTGTAAGATGTCTTACAGCAAAGCCCCTGCACTATCGTTTGTTCCACATGTTTGCGGAAAAGTGACGGTATGACATCATGTTTTCTTCCACTACGAGTGCCAAAAAAAAAAAAAACAGGTTAATATCCCACTCGCTAACAGTTACTGCGTAGTGTCTACAAGAGGATATCCACATGTTTCTGGACTCGTGCAAGGAAACTTGGCGTCACACAGCCAGTTTTCTGCAAACATAATGTGGAACAAACTATAACAGGCTGCCTCAGAACAGCTTATTACTGTACTGGAAACAAGAGGTGGTAAGTGGCTCCATCTTTTCATGCTAAGATGCGAACTTGTAATACTGACAACGGTTTCGAATTACAGGTTTTTTTAATTGGTTTCGTTCTTTTTGACTTTGCTTTCGTTTTCTTTCACTTTGGTTTCGTTGTGTTTCGAATTGCTTTAGTTTCTTTGCACTTTGGTTTAGTTTCTTTTCGTTTTGCTTTCGTTTCTTTTCACTTTGCTTTAGTTGCGAGATAATTTTACCAATCTGATAGTTGAACTTGCAAATTAAACGAAGAATACTAAATGTAATTTACAGTAAATAAATTAAGATGTAGGTTTAAAAACTTATTAAATTATTGATTTACTGTATACAGTAATATCAGTAATATCCATAAATGGCTACTGCTAAAATAAAGTTGAACGACATATTTAAAAAGCAATGTGGTGAGAATCATCAGTGGATTTTCCGTCGGTAATGTGTTCCGAGCACTTAATTTATTTTTCTTTTATTTATTAGTAATAATTCAAGAATTTCTGTCACGACGCTCCAAGAAAACAACTGAAAACGAAACTGTTGTCGTACAGGGAAGCTCCAATCCAGCTGCGATGTAGGGTAGGTAGCGGGAAGATATGGGGCCACACACAAATTACATCATTCAAATTTCGTCCTTTTTGAAATACCTCCCTTCAGTCACACTTTTCACAACCTTTGCGAATTTCATTTAACCTTCGAACTACTAGCTCTTTCGCCAAGCTAATCCCACCGAGTAATAGATCAAAGGTTAAATGAAATATATGACATCTGCGAACTGCGCAATTTTCATTTATTTCATTTAGCGTATGAAGTATTTATTAGTCGGTGGGATTAGCTTGGCGAAAGAGCTTGGCGTTTGATATCACGACTTCACACGGCCGAAAAGCTTGGCGGGAATCCTTAACAAGTTTTGTTTTGAGGTATTGACTTTACAGGAACGGTCTTCAGAAATTTTAGTGCAAAATCTGACTAATTTCACTACTAGATTTATAATTTTCCCACATTGCTTTCCTCTTGCGGTAAGGAATTAGAGGAAGGTGGGGGGGGGGAGGTCGACGATTTTTTTACACTGGTCGGGGTTGCAAAGGTTGTGAATAGTGTGACTGAAGGGAGGTATTTCAAAAAGGAAGAAATTTGAATGATGTAATTTGTGTGTGGCCCCGTATTTCCCCGTTACCTACCCTACATCGCGGCTGGATTGGAGCTTCCCTGTACGACAGTACCGGGCCGTTAGTTTCGTTTTCAGTTGTTTTCTTGGAGCGTCGTGACAGAAATTCTTGAATTATTACAAAAAAATAAAGGAAAATAAATTAAGTGCTCGGAACACATTACCGACGGAAAATCCACTGATGATTCTCACCACATTGCTTTTTAAATATGTCGTTCAACTTTATTTTAGCAGTAGCATTGAACTTACTTTTATTGTATACAGTAAATCAATAATTTAATACGTTTTTAAACCTACATCTTAATTTATTTACTGTAAATTACATTTAGTATTCTTCGTTTAATTTGCAAGTTCAACTATCAGATTGGTAAAATTATCTCGCAACTAAAGCAAAGTGAAAAGAAACGAAAGCAAAACGAAAAGAAACTAAACCAAAGTGCAAAGAAACTAAAGCAATTCGAAACATAACGAAACCAAAGTGAAAGAAAACGAAAGCAACGTAAAAAAGAACGAAACCAATTTAAAAAACCTGTATGTCAACAGACGACACTCTCAGCAAATCTCGTCCAGTTGACGTTCCCTAAGCAATAGGGATGTTTTTAAAGTCAGCGGCTTGCGAGTCGCTTGGCCGCGGGGGACGCTTTCCCATTGAAATAACAAACGGGCAGCGTTTCCGCTTGCAAGCGAGACGCAAGCCGCTGACTTTAAAAACTCCCTTTTTGTGATTGGTATACTGCCATGGTACTATACTATACTTTGGATGTAGCGCGTTTCAGCGTGTAGCAGTAATCGTGTTGGACATTGCAACAATACATTTTAGATCCATGATACGCAATAGCAAGACTGAAGCGAGATTCGCCGACAAGATCACCACTGTAAGGTCGCGTTTATGCAACAAGTCATTCTCGCTCGCCGAATGCTATTTGCTAGTCAACCGTTATTTATTTATGATTAATTTCCCGTTGCTACTAAATGAATGCGGTAATAGATAACAAATTGTATGTATTATAAATAACAACACGGATAAAGAACAAAGTGCTACAGTAATTTTAAACATTGCTACAAGATTGTTGTCAATTCACGCAATTTCCAAAATTTGCTATTCTCCCTCAAAGTACAGCTTCTAGCAATGATCAAACGTCGGTAGAATAAATAGCTTCTCGCAGCGAGAATTCAAAATCCAACATGGCGTCCATTTCGTGGCTATCGAATCGAAGACAAACCATCGAATGCCGACATACAAAAAACAGTCCGTCGTCTTGTACTGCAGTAAAAATTGTTTTCTTGTCATATAAATTGACGCTCAAGTGTTGCAAGCATCGTACGCCGTGTCACGAGGCACGAGGAGAAGATTTACGTCTGCGTCGTTGCCATGTTTACTAATATACGCATAGACAACTGTAAAGCCGCAAAGCCGGTAAAGGCGATAAGCAGCCATCAGATTTAGTATTGCTCAAGTAAAAACTAGTGAGGGAGAAAACTGTCGTTGCGTAAACAAGCCCTAACACTGATTTCTCATTTACATTCCACATAGCAAACACCTGGTTTTGGCTACAACCCTAATGTTAGAGAAACGAGCTCCTATAATATGCCTCCCTACCTTTGTACATGATGTTCGGCACTGTAGGGCAGTGAGAACGGCACGATCCCCACATTTCTTTGTTATATTCTGAACTGGATTGGTCCGTGGAACACCAGGCGCCGGTTTCGTTCCATCCAACGTAGCTACAACCCTTGTATGTAATGCCTCCAAATATGAAAGGGAATCTACACTTGGTTCCGTCCATTGCTGTACCGTGTTTGCCATCTGTCACACATTCTGAAAAAAAAATAGTATGAATTATAAATACGTATGACGGCCTGACCACGATCCAATCGTCGTAGAGCTGCAGGCACCTTTTTGCACAACCTTACTACCACTTATTTTATTCCTTCGAAAACGTTTAATAGGGTACGGAAAGCTGACTGTTGCCAGTTTAGTACACAAGCTACCGCAATTTTCAGCAGACGTCTAGGTTTGAATGGTAAGAACAAGCGTAAGGCTCCCAGGTATTCTAAATTCGCCCACGGAACCACCAAGTTAAAAAAAGAAAGAACCTTCCCTGCAAACTGGAAACTGGAAAGGCCAACCGGAAAAGCTGCTACTATGTTCCCGGTGACCACTGAGATTAAACCCGCTGCAGGGTGTGAGCTATTCAAACGTGAGTTGCGTTGGGATGAGAACGTAAGTAGCAAATTTTTCTGCGGAAGGATATCGTGGCAAACAAACACAGTTCGGTGGTCAGTTACCTGAAGAAAATGACACCTGCGCTTGAATTGACACACAACTTTTTAAGCCTATAAAAACAGTACAATCATGGTTTACAGGTAATACTTTGGTAAAACATGGTTAGTTATACTGAATTTTAAACGGTTCATTACGATTTATGCAATCAAGTGATATGAATATCATTAAAATTAAATAAATCATACTGTCGGATGAACTACTAATCAGCTTAATTTCATAACTTGAAGAAAAAAAACGTTGAAGAGTCGTAGAACTATAAAGTCGTGAAAGTTTATTAATAATAAACTTAAAAGTAATTGACGGCCTCACAAGTTTTCATTTGAAATTGTTTAAAGTAGTGAGACCATAAATTATCTTTTATAGTGTCCACGGCCTATCTTGAGTTCGCCACAGAACGAACACAGATAATCGATTGTACGTTTTTGGTATTAGAGTGCCTTGTTGATGTCCAACATGGTAACAAAAACAGTGGCGGCCGGCGATTAAAGCCGCCTCCTCCAGGAAGACGTAGCCGCTCAAAAAATACTGCAGAACTCAAGATACGCCGCACAGACAATAATTTCCTATTTTATTGTTTGCTGACCTTACTCAGTTATGAACTATTGTGTGCGCGGCGTATCTTGAGTCCTGCAAGTATTTTGTGAGCGGCTACGTCTTCCTGGAGGGGGTGGCTTTAATCGATGGCCGCCATTGTTTTTGTAACCATCTTGGATATCAACAAGGCACTCTGCTACTGAAAACGTACAATCGATTATCTGTGTTCGTTCTGCGGAGAACTCAAGATAGGCCGCGGACACTATAGGAATAAGTCAAATGTCTCGTAAACCTTCAGAAGTTCAGATGTTCCTACCGTCTGTGGGACAGTCATAACTACACGATCCCCACATTTCTTGGTTGTATTGTGAAGTGGCTTGGTCTGTGGAACACCAGGCTACGGTTCCGTTCCATCCAGCATGGCTGCATCGCTCGTATGTGACACCTTCATAAGTGAAAGGAAATCGACATTTGGTTCCTTTCGGTGCCTTGCCGTATTTGCCGTCCGTCACGCATGCTGAAAAAAAGAAATGACCAATTACACAATTGGTATCACGGAATCATCATTTATTTTACGTCCTCTATACCACGCGCCATGGCTGTTTGCTGTGACGTGCATATCACGTAACTGGGCTAGTCCAATCAGTCGGCCAAATAGCCGTTGTTCTCGTTCGTCATTGGCTAACTCATGGTGACGTCACGGCAAACAGCCTTTGCACATGGCTTAAAAAGTTCAACAATATTCATAAAATCTTATTGTAGTGCAGTTGGCTATAAAATGTGCCGTAGTTTAAGTGGATCTTAGTCTGAAGCCTCGTTAATACGCACGCGAAGCAACAACGCGACGCGAAAAAAAACAACGACCATCACGCGTGAATGGTGCTTGTATACATAAACGCTTGTATTACTAGGGATGCGCACATTCGCTAGATGCCGCTACCGGCAAAGAGCTAAAAGTAGCTAGCTATACACAAAATCAGTAATCCGAAATTTACTACTATTGTTGGTACTTTTCCCTACACCCGAAATCCGTTATTAACCTAATTAAAACCAAACTATCAACAAAATCCATTAAAAAAAACTACAAGTTTTCTAACGTTGGCTTAGTTTATGTTTGGTAGATGTGTTTGCGTTGTGCTAACCAGTGGTAGCCTACACATTGACGCACAATTACTTCTACTAAATGAATTGATTTTCATTGCCAAGGCAGTACAAATAGTGTTCTAATCATTTCTATGCATTCTCTCGCACTGAAATGCCTTTGTTACCTTTCTTGGTTTTGGTTTTAAATTTGTACCTAGTAATAGGAATAGTAAAATATTTGGCCAAAGATAAAGTCCCGGTGAGGAGAAGGAAAGGGTCGAGTCCCACTAATACCCATCCTCAAAATTAAGAATAAAACAAAGACCGAAGAAGAGGAAAGGTAAGGTGGGAGGGAGGAAATTTCATATAGAAAGTTGGGCTTGTTCAGGCTGTTTCAGAAAGTTAGTGAGTCCAACCGAGACAAGGTTTTGTCGAAAAGGACACGTTCTTGCTAGTAACAAGTGCGTCAGGTAAGGTGTTCCACATCCGAATGACTCTAACAGCAAAAAAACTACGTATTGAATCAGCAAAAAAAAGTCAGTAAAGCCAGCTTAAGGAAGTGACCTCGAGTGGACATAGCCAGACTGGTATCGAAGATCGGCAGATCAATACCAACATGGAAATTTAGGGTCCTGAATGTTAGGATAAGAGCGAACTTCCACCTGCGAAGTTCCAGAGAGTCGAAGCCAAGAAGGGATAATCGTTTGGCGAATGACATTTTCTCGAGGCCTCTGAGGCTCTTGGTAAAGAGGCGCTGAACGCGCTCGACCATATCACCGTCCTTCAGTAGGGAATGGGACCAGGCCGGGGTAGCATACTCGACAAGAGGCCGGACGAACCCTTTGTAGGGCCACAGCTTAATGTCCCAGTTTCCGGAAACGATACAACGATTCACGATGGCCAGATGACAGTGAGCAGGACAAAACTTCTCTCCCACAGCTTCGTTAACGAGTTCGTAAGCTTGGACGCTGCCCTCCTGACCGCTGATTGGATCTTTCGTCCTGACGTCACGCTGGTTCGCGTTGCCTGGTCCAAGTGAAGAGAAGGTGATAGATTTGAATCCATAGCGTTCGCTTGCCTCTTCTGAGCGCGCGAACAGGCTCGCGAGGGTTTACTCGTTTGCTTCGCGCGTGCATGAACACTGAACTGTGCATAAACTAGGCTTGGATGGTAAAAAATAAACTTAAAACTACCTTATAATAGAACTCGTACAAAAATTCTGTAACGGTACAGGGACCAACCAAGTTATGCCAGTCCGAGTGCAATATCAGAGCCGAAATGGCCACCACTAAGTTTGTGGTCCGAACCAAGATTACTCAAGCTCAACTGACACCTCACAAGACGTCATGTCTCCAGGTTGATTTAACATAGACATTCGAAAACGTGTCTTTGCCCGTTTTCGCAAGCCTTGTGCAATAGAATATGGAGCTGTGGTATTTCCAGCGTAGTATCGGAGGCAACATCGACGATATTGTCAGACCAGGTAGGCGGAAAGTGCAAGACCATCCACCCCAGCAGCCATCAAGACTGCCAGACGCAACCCGGGTCATTAGGCTCACTCCAATAGAAACCAAGTATGACGTCACTGTCATTACTGTTCTGAATATGGTATTCATTCTTTTTTAGATCAGTTAACTAGTGTGCAAAATCGATGGAACCCCAGAATATAGGAAGCTTGGTCATTCACCAGCTCATTAAGTGACGTCATTGGAAGTGTATACAATGGAGCCTTTCCGGTTTGACTTGTGCGCGTGTCGGTAAGCTGTTTCGCTGCATTGTGACGTCGGTGGAGGCAGCAAAATCAACAGCCAACGAAAAACGAAATATGGATAAAGCTCGAAATAGACCCGCTGCAAGTGTGGCTATAATATTTCAAGAATTTAATTAGTAAACTTAGCGTACATACGCCTGCTTGTTTTTTGTTTTGTTTTTAATTTTAATATGTTATTTCACTCACCTTTCGTACCCATTTGGCGTTCGGCTTTCTGAAGATCTTTCCTATCTTCGGCGAAGATGGAAGAACAGGTAACTGATGAAATCTGTTAAGGAAAAAAATACGATGAATCTTAATTCGTCTTATAAAATTTAACAACCACCGAATAACATTAAAAAAACAAATGGAGAGTCATACAGATAACGTTCTTTTTATTTTCCATAATAAATATATACGCTTTAGCTTTAAGTAGCGTGACATGATATAAAATGGCCTCCTTGAATAACACCATGGCATGGAGAACAGGCGTGGGGGAAGGATATTGGTATTAAGGCTTGTTTTGCATATACTGCAATGTGTAAAACTGTGAAGCGGCTTACATTCGAATTTTTGTCACAAATAGTCCATTAACCGAAAGCAGTGATGATGCGTTGTATAGGGCAGTGACACGACGTTGCATCATTGTACATAACTCTATGCCGGAGCCAGCAACCGGGATAACTGCAAGGGTCACCGGAGGGGGGAAAGAAGGGCGTCTTACTGAAGACAATGCTGTTAAAGAGTGGATTTCTTAGGCCTATAATGCGCGATTTTTGTCGATTTGTTGGCAGTTGCTAACATTTTTAAGCAAGTGGAGTCTTTATTTTGCAATTACAACCTAGCAGCATAAGGGATTGGAGAAAACAACGTTTTTTTAAGCCTATGAAATCCGCTCTCAAAGCACTGCCTTGACTAGAAGTACCGTTGTTTAACCCTCCATTTTAATCTAGTGCCCCTTGCAGCTATATCTCTAGTAGCCAATATGACGTCACATGACGCTGCTCTATAGCGTTCACTTGCCTCTTCTGCGTGTACAAACAGACTCGCGAAGGTCTGCTTGGTTGCTTCACGCGTGCATGAACAGCACTTCGCGTGTGCGTAAATCGGGCTTGAATGGTAACAATAAACTTAAAACTCCCTTACAACGGAACTTATACCAAAATTTCGTAACGTTAAAGGGACCAACCAAGTTTCGCCATTCTGAATAGAAATATCAGAGCCAAAATGGCCACCGCCATGTTTGTGGTCCGGACCAAGATTACTCAAGCTTAACTGACACATGCCATTCAGGTGTTTTTTTTTTACGCGTCGTCTTTTACTTGAACATTAATTTCTGAGTAATTTCCCAGAATAATGATTATAACTAGTCTCACTAATGATGCCTTATTAATTTCCATATTTGAGAGTCAAATATAAAAGTCCAAGTTATGGATTTTCCAACTTAAAACCACGAATAGAGTAAAGCAGGGTTGGCGTCACAGGGGGAGCAGGGGGGGGGGGGCTAGAGCCCCTGCCGCGACAGATTTTCGCCCCTTCCCCCTCCCGTAGGGGAGTGAGCGAGAAGGTCGTCGGGGAACACCCAGAAGACGAAGTCTACATGACGACATAAAATTCGTAAATATTGGGGGGGAGGGGGAGCTCAAAATAGAGTTTGCCGTTTTGTTTGCCGTTTTGTTAGTCCTACTGTTGCTACCTCATCACCTCCATAATTTAAGAGCTGTCTTAGTCAATGCAGAAACGTCGACTAAATATGTACAAAACAAAACTTATTAAGGATTCTAGCTAGGTTTTTATCGTTTGAATTCGTGGTACCAATGAACTGACCGAAAATGTTGTAAAGTAAGTGGCTAAACTGAAAATTGATTTGCTGCATTAGACCGTCAATGACATGATTTAACAGGCCCAATTTTAAAAGCCCAACGCGAAATTGTGAGGGGGTCACACGGACCCCAAACAAACGGAACAAAAGCAGCCCAGTGGTCAGAGTCCCTACCTCCCAACCAAGCGAACACCAACTCAAATTCAGCGTTTAACCAATACAGGACTTTAAAAAATTGACTGTGCTCTCAAATGGCCGTGTACCTTTGAGGGCCAACTGTGCGTTCTTGCTGCGGTTATAGCCGAAACGTCAGCTGAATTTGTACAGAACAAAACGTGTTAGGCTTTCCTTCCAAGAATAAAGACTCCTTCCTTGGGGGAAGAGCGGATCCGTAGTAATTTTCAGAATTTTTTTTTAATTCACGTTATGCAATTTACTCAAAAATACTATTCAAATTCTTTCCACAGAAACAAGAAAATTCCTGCAGCTTTCGGGCCCCGAAACGGTCTGTAATGCTTCGATTTTTTTGATTTTTTTTGGAAGGGGCGAAGTTACTTAAAAAAACCGCTTACTTAAAAGGACATATCGTGCGACCCGATGAGATTGCAGTTGGTAACATTTACACAGGTTAGAGTTAATGTCGTCAAATCACCTCGAACGCAAGAAAAAACAAGAAAATGAATGTGTTGGCAATATTTACATACGTTGGAACTAATGTCGCAAAACTCAGTCATGCAGGAAAGCCAACAGGGATTTATGTCCCTTTAAACTGATTAAAACTGATTAAAAAATCAGTTTTAAAAGCAACTGATTAAAACTGTAGTCAGGAGGAGACAACAATTTGTTGGTCTCCTTCCCCCTCTCTCCTCCCTCCTCCAAATTGACAAATTCTGAGTGGTCCCTAAAAAATAGGTAAACTATAAAGACAGCTTATTGTATTTCAATTTCAACTCTTTCCCTCTGAAGTGTGTTGGGGGGGGGGGGGGCTCAGGATGGCACTTGGGCCTCAGGAATGCCAGTCCGTGCCTGGATTTACTACCTTGTGCAAATGCAACACTGATGAAGAAATGATATGACAATTACAACGCAAGCCGAAACTCCTCACCTGGTAGTACGGGTTGCTGATGAAGAGGACGAGCCAGATTAGCAATGCTGTCATCACTTTTGGCTCCATTCTGTCGAACTAAACGTCTTAAATCCCTAAGATGATAGTTTGGGGACCGAAAAAGGATTATCCAAAGATTATGGTCCTATCACAGGATACTTAAGTGTTTTTATGCCGCCGAATCGTGGCATGTGTGCGATGCTTTTTGCTTTTTTAGATGAAGGAACGCGTCATCTGACGAGTCATGCGCCCACATCATGATTCGGGCTGATTCAACCTAACGGTCTGCGGCCGTCTTTCAGCCATGCGCCGTGAATACGTCACTGGCTTCCGCATTTAGTGGCCTTGCACACTTCCTTTCCAGCAGAAACACAAGGAAATAACTTAGTTTATTACTGTAAGTTTCTGGAAACCATGGGAGAGTCCGTTTAGTTTGAAAGTAGACTAAAAAAGAGAACAAGGATGCGCTAACACTGCATCAGTAATTCGCCGTGCCATGAGGGAGTATAGGACGCGCTTATATGCAAAGACTCGCAACATAATTTTCCTCGCTCACTAGTTTTTAGGGCGCGTTTATGCAACGACTCACCTTTGCATTCTCGCAGCTAGAAGCTAGATATTATCCGAAATTAGTCGTTGCGTAAACTAGAAATTAGAAGTCGTTGCGTAAACTAGAAA